>JAJIYU010000981.1:0-41008 GCA_030144865.1 Tinospora cordifolia
ATATACATATATATATATATATTATTTTGCTTTTAATTTGTAGTCCAAACCACACCAACACCATCCATCTATATATATATATATATATATATATATAAATAATGTATTTTTTTTCCTTCAATTTCTCACCACTTATATACTAATATAAAGGTGTATATATATATATATGTATATGTATATCTCCATGCACATATAACCACATATTTGTTTTACTATTATTATTATTATTTTGTTCTATTCCATTTTACCCCATATAAAAGGCAAATAAAATCAAATATATATATATATATATACTAATATGAGTATCTATTATACCTGATTGTAATTTATTACAATATATATATATATTAATTTATCTATACCATTAATTTATATTTACACCCCTTATTTATAATAATATTATTAATAACAACAACGACAACGACAACAACAACAACAATAACAATAATAATAATAACACTATCATTATTATTATTAAATTATTTGAATTTATTTATTCAAATAATTTTTTTTCACGTGATATTATTTATACATGTATGCAAGTGTATAATACCTACTTATATACACATATATCACATTCACGTGTTATGAAAATTTGGGTTGTTACACTATAGCTATGTATAGACTATCGTTAGCTTAACAGGGTGACTATAAAAATAAATAAATATCCACTTCCTCGAATTGATGATTTGTTTGATCAGCTAATTGGAGCCAACTATTTTTTAAAGATTGATTTGAAATCGGGGTATCATTAGTTGAGCATTAGAGAAGAGGATATTCCCAAGAATCTTTCAAACAAGGTGTGGACATTATGAATTTTTTGTTATGTCATTTGGGTTAACCAATGCACCTGTTATGCTTATGGATTTAATGCAAATGGTGTTTAAACCATGTCTTGATTACTTCAACATTATCTTTATTGATGATATTCTTATTTATTTCAAAACTCGGGAGGAGCATGAACAACATCTCAGGACTATTTTACAGACCTTAAGAGAACACAAATTATATGCAAAGTTTAGTAAATGTGAGTTTTGGATAGATGAAGTAAAGTTTTTAAGTCATGTGGTAAATGCAAAGGGTGTCTCCATAGATTCTTCAAAGGTTGAGGCCGTTATCAATTGGCGAAGACCAACCATAGTGACTGAAATTTGAAGTTTTTTGGGTTTAGTTGGGTATTACAGGAAGATTGTAGAGAGATTTTCTAAATTAGTTGCTCCACTGACTAGGCTAACTTAGAAGACTGTGGCCTTTATGTGGACTAATGAATGTGAAGAAGTTTTCATTACTTTAAAGAGAAAGCTGACTACTGCACCTGTACTAGTACTTCCAGAGCCTGGGAAGGAACTAGTCATTTACGTTGATGCGTCATGTGCAGGTTTGGGGTGTGTTTTAATGCAAGAGGGTAGAGTAATAGCTTATGCGTCTAGGCAATTAAAGGTGCATGAGAAAAACTACCCAGTACATGATTTGGAATTAGCTGCAGTTGTGTTTACTTTGAAAATCTAGATACATTATCTCTATGATGAGAGGTTTACATTATACTCAGATCATAAAAGTCTAAAATACTTGTTTGATAAAAAAGGGTTAAATATGAGGCAACGCAGATGGTTAGAATTTTTTAAAGATTATGATTTTAATCTTGAGTATCAACCTTGAAAAGTTAATGTTGTTGTTGATGCATTAAGAGGGAAATGTACTGAAGTTAGAGTTGTGGCGTGTCAAATGACTCATGAATGGCGAATGTTAGAACGGGCTATAGTCATTAGTACATTTTCCATTGATGTTTCATTAGGCATATGTGTTCAAATGCATATGAGGTTGAAAGATGCTCAAAGTCAAAGAATTAAGGAATTGCAGTAACATGATCCAGATTTTAAGATTTATGGTTCTTGGGTTGATAATTCTAATCGAAATGATTGGCATCGAGATTATGATGGTATTTTGTAATTTCAAGGGAGGATATTGGTACGAGTTTACTAAGAGCTTAAGGCTGAGTTACTTCAGGATGCACACAGATCACAGTATACTATTCATCCAAGAGTGACCAAGATGTATCATGATATGAAAAGAATAGTGTGGTGGCATGGAATAAAAAAGGATATAGCTGAATATATACAAAAATGTGGAGTGTGTCAGTAGGTAAAGACGAAATACTAGAGGCCTAGAGGGCAGATGCAACCATTATCCATTCTAGAATGGAGGTGGGAACATATCGCGATGGATTTTATTGTTGGGTTACCACAAACTCTAGGTAGATATGATGTCATCTGGGTAATTGTTGATAAGTTGACAAAATTTGTCCATTTTCTTCCAATAAACATAAAAGACTCAGTGAGTAAACTAAGCAAGTTGTATTTGCGAGAGATAGTAAAACTGCATGGGGTACTTGTGTCTATTGTGTCGGATCGAGATCCAAGGTTTACTTTAAGGTTCTTACAGTCATTGCAAACTCAATTAAAGACCCGTATTTGTCTCAATACTACATTTCATCCTCAGTCTGATGGACAGTCTGAACGAGTTATTCAGATGCTTGAGGACATGCTCAGGGCTTGTATTTTGGAGTTTGGTGGGAATTGGAATGAATATATTTATTT
Source organism: Tinospora cordifolia (assembly GCA_030144865.1). NCBI lineage: Eukaryota > Viridiplantae > Streptophyta > Magnoliopsida > Ranunculales > Menispermaceae > Tinospora > Tinospora cordifolia. Next base: position 2,598 of record JAJIYU010000981.1, read on the forward strand.
GTATTAGTTTGCTTATAATAACAATTATCATGCTATTATTGGTATGGCACCATTTGAGGTTCTTTATGGTAGGCCTTGTAGATCTCCAACATGTTGGTACGAGGTTGGAGAATCACAGTTACTGGGCCCTGAGGTTATTGCAGATCACACGGAGAAGATTAAGCAGGTTAGGCAGAAACTTAAAACAGCCCAAGTCGCCATAAAAGCTATTTTGATAATCAACATAGACCCTTAGAGTTTGTAGTTGGTGATCAGGTCTTGTTGAAGGTTTCACCACAGAAGGGTCAGATGAGATTTGGGGTGAAGGGAAAGTTAGCTCCACATTTTGTAGGACCGTTTGAGATTCTAGAGAAAGTTGGTCCATCAGTTTACAAGCTTGCTCTACCACCTCAGTTAGCCAGTTCATAATATGTTTCATGTGTCCATGTTGCACAAATATTATCCAGATCCGACACATGTTTTAGATTTGACTCAGTTATAAGTTGGGGGAGATATCAGCTATTAAGAAAGAATAATACAAATAGTTGATAGAAGCATATAGAAGTTGAGAAATAAAAAAAAATTCCTCTAGTTAGAGTCAAATGGTAATTTCATGATAATGAAAAGCAAACCTGGGAGCGTGAGAATATGATGCGGGAGTAGTTGCCGGGTTGTTACAAGGTCCCAGATCTCTTTACTACTTAAGCTATATTCCTTTAATTTAAAATTTCGAGGACAAAATTTCTTAAGTTAGGGAGATTTTTAACACTCTATATTTTAATTTAACACGTGAATTAATTTAAATGAAAGTAAATGTATTTAAATACACGTAATTATACAGACTACACATGTACATATGTGTAAATTACACACTTGTACAGAAAGTACACGTTACATGTATAAATCAAGAAATTAAATTATTTATTTAATAAAAATAATTGTGGTATACAGAAAAAATGAAAATAAAATAAAGGAAAAAATATTGAAATACATTTCATGCATAAATGTAATGGAGGTGTTGAAAACATATAAATTGTTTGTATTACATAAACATGGGTATGAGATGAATTTATACTTATATGCAACCAACGAACAACACAATATGTATTATATTATATAATTATACGTGTAAGTGGTGCGTGATGATGTTTTTATTAGGTGGTGGCGATGACTTTGAATGGCAACACATATCTTGAATAGTTGGCACGTGATAGGTTAATTCCTTCCATAATTCATCTGGCTTCTTTTATTTTCCAATCCCAAAACCACAATTCAACAATCCTAGGGATGTAATTTTTATTTTAGGGGGTGTTTTATAGTAGTACCCAAAAATCGAGTATTTTTCCACTGTGAGTAAAACTTAATAAAAATTATACAAAACACTCCTGGTGATACGTAGATCCTAGATATGTAGTTAGTTTTCATTCGTTTATCCTATATATTTCAAAATAAATACTCAAAGTTTCATAACTTTTGGATTGCTTTTACTGGTATTAAACCTCAATAAAAGTTTAATTGGAGGCCATAGAAATATAGATAATGAAAATTCATATCCATCGATACCAAATTCATGAATTTTGGATATCAATTGAAATTTTTGTAAGTGATTGACCAATAAGATTATTTATCGAAAATTGAAAATTTAGTAAAAATATAATTAAAAAGCTCATTTTTGATATTTTCTACTGTGGAATTATTTTATATGAGTGAAATATAATATTAAAGATTATTAAGCATATCCGGTTAATACGCACCAATATGTGGAGTCAAATGAATCTATTGGGTCAAATATGAGCAATAAATACGTGAAAAATGATATAAATGAATTGAATTTGATTTGATTTATACGAAATGATTTTTGGTGACAAGATTATACTGATGTTGTGGAGAGAAAGTGGCATTGAATATTAGAAATTAGTTGGACATAAAATTTTGATGAGTAATCTTTACTTGTGATATTATATTTGATATTGATATTAAATTAAAATTGTTAATTTTTATTAAATAAAATGATATATATCACATTTCATACTTATTTGAGTATCATAAAATGATTTTGATGCATTGTAATATGTCAATTACATACTTAAGTAGGTTATTGACATGGCAACATTTTTATTGGTCATAGTTTTAGGGAACAGATTCATAAGATTGACCATTGTAGTAATATTGGTTGGTGCATTCCTGACATGAGATGAGTGAGATATAAATGAATAGATAATTGGATAATTAGAGATCCCGTGCACTCCTCATTTGCGCGGTGAGGAGTAGATTCACTCTGTTATCTAGAAGGAGAGAGGTGATCATGTTTTTAGAATGATTGCACATTGTTGAAATTGAATGCATGTTCGCACATTACATTATACATATATGTTATGTTTATTTTATTTTTGTAAGTGATTTGAAATTTATTTTACTTCTCATGTTTTATATATATGATGGTTGTATAATACCATAAGTCAGATTATTCAATGAGCTTATTTTTTGCTCACTCTATTTTTCATTATTTTCTCCAAGTTCTGACAGAAAGAGGAAAAGGAAGGTAATGTAAAATTATTATTAAATTTTTTTTGAAGTTAATAATATGTGAAAATTGTAATAATTAGTTAAATAAATATTTTGGGAGATGTATATAAATCTGTTATCATCTGAATGTATCATCGTAACAAACTATATATTTTGTGAATGTATGGTTATCTGGATGAAAAAATATGTGATTTTTATATATTAATTGTGATTTATTAAGTAAATTAAATTTGGTGACATATTATGTTTTTAGAGAAAACTCTCTGAAAATTTTTTCTCAAGATTGGGGTTTTGGTTATAAATGCTTACAGAGTTTCTGACATATTAGTATTTTGAATGTTTAGGAATTTCGTGTCAGTTGTAACGTCACCTAAGAAGAGATCGCGACATTATTTCTCTCTTTTGCTACAGTTTATTTCTCTCTTCTGCTATAGACAAGCATCAACAAAATTCGAAGGGCTCTTGTATATACAACCCAAAGTCATCATTCCGTTTGGTTTGCACAACCAAAAAATTATTCCAAAAGTCTCCCGGAAGATCAAAAAATACAGGAATGTATCAAGACTTATGTACAAAAAAATATGAGAACATCCTCCCGTGTTGAAGGAATTGCATCGTATAGAGATTCAAAAAAGAATTGGTCTGATCCAGGTTATAATATATATGGGATTCCCACTCATTTATTTTAACCAAAAAAAATAGTTAGCCTTTTGCTATTTGACAAAAAGGTAAAGCTTCAATCAAATTAACAAACAATGCAAAATAGTTGAAGTATCCCAATAAATAGAGCAATCAAACTGTTGCACCTATTGTTTGCATGTCACCCTTATCACTAAACTTCATCCCTATTTGTATCTTGCTCTTGCCATTGCACTATACTGCACATTCTGTTCTACATTGCATCACCTGCTACTACTGCTCACTTGCTACTACTGTTGCTCCATCACCACTGCTACTCACACTTGTTGCTTCCATCGTTGTTGACATCGTCGTTGTTGGTGTTGCTATTTGTACTAATTGCACCTTGTGAAGAAGAAGAATAACAAATGATATTTTAGTAAACACTTGTTAAAATATGGTATTTAAGAAAATTTCGAGATTTCAAATAATATTACTGAAAATATTTTTTAAAAATTGTGATTTTCTATAATTTCCTCTTCTATGTATTCCTTGACTGTTTATATCTGGGTCCTCTTCCTTCCAAACCCAACTAAACTAGCATTCATTTGGACGGGCTTGTGGAGTTGGACCCGACACACATCCACCGTTGTCCTGGTATTGGTGCCCGTTGCCCTAGAAGCAGGAAGAAGGAGCTCCGGCGATCAGAGTTGGAGATCTATCCGAGCGCGACTCACGAGAGAGAGAGAGAGAGAATGGGGAAGAGTTTAGGACAGACGGGAGAGTTCTTCAAGAGGAGAGACGAATGGAGGAAACACCCGATGGTAGGAAATCAACTGAGGCATGCCACACCTGGCCTGGGCATCGCTCTTGTCGCCTTCGGCTTTTATCTCGTTGGTGAAGCTGCCTACAACAAGTTCTATTCATCGTCTTCTTCTTCTTCCTCTTCCTCTTCCCACCACTGATTATCACCCACCCGTATGAGGTATTACGCGTCTTCTGATCCACGCTTTCTTGTTTCTGTTATCCTGTCTGTCTGTATCTATGTATATGTCGCACTTGATCGGTGGCTGACTTTTCACCCGTCAAACGAACTCCTGCGATTCAAAAGCTAACCACTCCCGTAGATTAGCTTGCTGGGACTTAGTTAATTCATTTGTTACTCTAAGTTGCAGCATATGTTTGAATTTGACAAGTAGTTGGATCAATGAAACACAATAATCTCGACCTATTTAATTTTACAAGTTGGATCGATTTCATTAAACGTTTCCTGTATTGATTCTATCTTTTTTGTTCCATTTATACACTTTCTAGGGCTCAGCATCTCTCATTTTTTTATTAGACTCGCATGTACTATGTTTTGGTTTGTCATCAGAATTGCAATCGATTTAAGGAGATGAAAGTTCTTCTTCAAAAGGTTTTCATTTTCTGAATGGAAGTATTTCTAGTATTAAAAGGTCTTCTGGAGATTTCATGTTGAAAACATCCATTTATTGCTTTGAATTATGATGTAATTGATCATTTCAAGGGAACTCTCCCAACAAAGCCTTTCCGACTAACATGGGTGAGCCACATAAATGTGCTATCTTTGCTCATGCTAAGTCGACACTAAAATTATATCTTTCCCGGTTATCTACTCTCATTATTATAGATTGTTAATGCTTAATGGTGCCTTTTCTTTAGTAGCACTTCCAAAGTCCATCATTTTATGTGTTTAGAGATTCTTTTCCTCTCATTTTATCTTTAATTTGAGCTACTCCTACCATTTTGTAAGTGTGCTCTTTTCTTATTTTGATTTTCAACGTTTACAAATTCAACCTAGCTATGATTCTATCCTAACATCCTAGATATTTTTTCAATCTTCTGTTTCTCTCTTTTTTTTTTTTTTTTTTTTTTTTTTTTTTTTTACACATAGTTGTTAAATTGAAAGTACATCATAAAATCGTTAAGGTTGAGATTGGATTAAAATCGTAAAATGTAAGTTTAATTATGATTTTTTAGATAATATATCTAAAAGACTCTAGTAATTTTATGTTCTTATTTGAAATTTCAAAAGTAATTCTTACTTCTAAAATAAGTGTTCGGTCAATATTTACTGGATATTAAATCATCAGCTATAAGAAATAATGTCAAAGACTAAATTTCTCAATCAAAACCCAAACTACAATCTTCATCTCTTCTTTATCTTCTTCCTCCTCACCCCATAAGCCTTCAAATTCTCCTTTTCTATTTCTTCTTCTTCACATTCATCATCTTCCTGTATTACTCTTTTTCATTTGTTGCCAAGAGCAATATTCTACATTTTCCTCAAACCCACCAAAAGCTAAATATTAACTGGTTGAGTAATTTCTTATTTTCAGAAAGGTTTAGATTTATAAATCAAATCATAGTTTAAATTTGTATCATTAAAACTTTTAAAAACACTTTATATGTGACATTAGAGTATCGTTTCCTTCACATTCTTCTTTTCTAAAGCACTTTTCATCTAGCCAAGAGCCTTCTGGGCGAAGTAGATTATCATTTTCTTTAATCATATTTGATCTCAATCCATATCTGTTAAACAAATCAGATCATATTGTGATTTTGATCTCTTGTCCTCTTCTCTTTTTGTATGTAACGTTGGAGATTGTATTTCACAAATATGGGCATCCAATCTTTTTTGCTTAGGTCATTACATTTCATAGAATGGATCAAAATAAAATAAAAGGAATGAAATGAGCATCAAATAAAGCTTTAAGATAATATTTAATGAAAAGTAATTAACAAAAGCAATTGTCATAATTAAACTAAAATCCCAATATGCATTTGCAAAACATTATTAAAAAAACCCTCAGTTACACTAAAAATTGTAATTAACGGGGACTGAAAAATCCCATACTTAGCCATGCGTATGTTATTTTTATTTTATCAATGTTTTAAGAGTTGTTACAACTTGCTAGCAATCAATGTATCAAGGCATTGACTCAACCATTTTGGGGTAGTAGAACTAAGTAGATTATTTGCTAGGTTAGGTAGGTGGAGGGGGTCTAATAAGTTTTTGAAGCATTCAAGGCATCTATGGATGAAGATAGAAAACTAAAATAGTGTATTTGTAAATATGTTTTTTAATTTAATTTAGAAAGGATTTCAATGGAAAACCCTTAAGCCTTAACTAGTTTTGTGTTGTCTAACGGTTCTTTGACTACAGTGTCTACTCTAACCATCTTCAACAATGTTGGCAATGACATCTCCAACCTTTGGCAACCTTGTAGATACTAGGAAATTTTCTTTCTTTCTTTTTTTAATTGTCATTCTTCCAATTGCATTTGAAATTTAAAAGAGGTTCAAGCTCTCTGTTTTTCTTTATCTTTTAGCTGTTTTAGGACTCTGACAAGGTTGAGGAACTTTTGCAAAGCTAAGGACAACCTAAAGAACCTAGGAGATATTGATTTTTTTTTTTTGAAACATAAACTTATATATTAATTATAAAAATAGGTACAAAATGCCGGATGAGGTATCCGGACTTTTACATTTCAGTACAATGATTAAAAGATTGTAAAATGTTGCTCCCTCTACCTATCCATTCCCCAAAAGAGTATCCTATACCCAATTTAGTACAACAAATCCATGTAGCGAAAAGATTATTTGACCGCTCCCATACCATCCTATCTGTCTTCATTCTATTACAGAAAATTCTTTGATTTCTTTCCTCCCATACAGCATACCACATGGCCGCTAAGACAATCTTCCTGTATGGCTTGAGTTTTGATGGTATATTATCATTCGAAAACTAAAAAAGGTTCTCCATTGTAGGGGAGACAAAACTGGTGTTAATTTTGTTCCATTCCCTCCATAAAAACTTCACCAAGTCACACTCAATGAACAGGTGAATAGTCGATTCCTCCTTCTTCCTGCACATGAAATAGATAGATGGATTTAGAGTGTGGTTTGGGAGTCTCTTTTGAATGTTTTCTGCAGTCTGTAACTTGTTTAGGCTAACTATCCACATGAGAATCCTTGCTTTTAACGGAATCTTCATACACCAAATGAACTCTACTGGAATGTTTGTGTTCTTCTGACTGATCTGTTGAACTTTCCATAAAAGACAACATTGTAAATTTCTTGCTGTTGTCTTTGTTCCAGTTTGGCCTGTCCTCATCATTCACATTGTTCAATTGAAAGTTTTGAAGGGTGTTCAGCAAGCTTCCCAACTCTTCCACATAATTCTCACCAATATTGCTGCTAATATGTAAATCCCACCCCCATTGGGGTCTTCCCTCCACACTGTTTCTGTTGCAGAAATCAGAAATTGTTCCTCCCTTTTTCTGTGAAAGTCTATATATGTTATGAAAACTATCTTTCAATTTGTTATGTCCACACCATTTATCCTCCCAGAATTTCATCGTGTCCCCTTTCCCAATCTTCCAAATAATGTGGGGTTCCAAATTACTCATACAATCTGAATATGTCTTTCCATGGGGCCCTGTGACTCACTTTCCTGTTAACCCCTGCTTTCCTCCCAAAACCTTCAGATCCGTGTATACTTCGAATTATTGGAGCCCACATAGCAGTCGGATTCTCTAGCCTTCTCCAAATCCATTTTCCTCTTAGGGCCATATTACGTTTTAATAAGCCCCCTACTCCTAAACCCCCTTCTTTGATCTGTTTGCTCACTTGATTCCATCTAACCGTGTTCTGACCTTTGTCGGGGTCTTCATGTCTCCATAGAAAGTCCCGCATCATCCTTTCTATGTTATGAGCAACAAATTTTAGAATTCTGAATACTGACAAAAAATACGTTGGGAGGGCCTCTAGCACAGTTTGAATGAGAAGCAATCTTCCTTCCCTAGGCAAATAGCTCTTTTTCCAACCAGCTATTCTCCTTTGAATTGTTTGCAACATCGCTTCCCAAAAAATTGTTTTGTTGGGATTTTCTCCTAAAGGAAGACCCAAATAGGTCGTGGGCCAACTTCCGGGAGCTACCCCTAATGACTCAGCTGTGTTGCCTCGTTTTGGATCTTCAATATTCATTCCTAGCAGTTGGCTTTTAACGTCATTTATCTTCATTCCTGTAAAAAAGCAAAATGTCTCAAGAATTTTCTTTACTGTTATAATCTCCTCCTCTTTGTTTTTCATAAAGATAAGGCAGTCATCTGTGAACAGAAGGTGTGTAAGCCTCACCTTCTCCTTTCCTACCTCAATACCTTCTAGCTTTCTTGCTTGGACCGTTTTCTCGATTATCCTTGTTAAAGTATCTGCAACTATTGTGAACAGAAAAGGGAACAGCGGATCTCCTTGTCTAAGACCTCTACGACCATCAAACTTTTCATGCGGTTTTCCATTTATGAAAACTGAGTAAGTCACTGTTTTGAGGCAAGCCCATATCCATTTCCTCCACTGATTTCCAAATTCCTTCTTTTGGAAAACAAAGTCCAAAAAGCCCATCTAACTGAATCATAAGCTTTGGCTAGATCAACTTTCAGGACATAGCCTTGTTTGCCACTAATTCTATGCTCTTCAACCGCCTCATTAGGAATCAAAATCGCATCCATAATTTGTCTTGAGGCTACAAAAGCCATTTGATTTTCACTAACTGTTTTGGAGAGAACAAATCGCAACCTATTCGCCAAAGTATTGGTAATTATCTTATAAAGGCTTGTAGTGAGGCTTATGGGGTGGAAGTCTTTAATCTTTATTGAGTTCATCTTTTTTGGAATGAGACAAATATAAGTTTCATTCACCCTCCTATTTTTAATGGCATCCTGATGGAATTCCTTCATGCATGCTATAATATCTTCCTTGACTATACTCCAAGTCTTGGAAAGAAGGCCATCGAAAACCCATTCGGGCTTGGAGCTTTTCCCCCATCACAGCTAAACACTGCTACTCGAATTTCCTCTTCCTCAAACTCCCTTTCGAGCCAAACACTATCCTCCTTTTGAAGTTGTTGCCATTCTAGGCCTTCTACTGCCCACTTTGAAGCAATAGGTTCCTTAACTAAGTCAAAGAATAATTCAAAATTATGTTCTGGATTTCCTGGTCCTCCTCAACTAACTATCCACTATTGTTCTATAGCTTTGAGATAGTAGCCCGAGCTCTTCTGATTGAAAGAATTCTATGAAAAAATCTTGAGTTCACATCCTCTTCTTTAGCCCATCTTAACTTTGCCTGTTGACGATATTGCTTTTCCTGGCTGCAATCAATGATTTGAATCTCTTCTATTGTCTTCCTTCTTTCCTCCAAAAGGGCTTGAGAATCCTCATTTTCCAATCTCTTGTCCACCCTTTCCAACTGTCTACTCAAAACTGTTTGTTTAGTTTTATCTTGATTAGTTTGCCCCTTTGCCCACTCCTTCAACTTTATTTTCAAGTTGCTAAGCTTTTGCATTATCTTATAGCCCATCCAGCCTTGGCTTTGGTCAACTTCCCATTCCTCCTTCATCATTTGCAACATTTTTAGCTACTGAAGCCACTCATTATTGAACCGGAAGGGAGTAGGCCCCCATTTTCCTTTTTCAATATCAAGTAAGATCAGCCAGTGATCAGATGTCAGTCTTTGAAGGCCCCATATTCTCTGCTAAGGGAACCTTTCACACCATTCCCCGTGGCAGAGGAATCTATCTAGTTTAGACATGATTGGATTGACTCTTCTATTGCTCCAAGTGTAAGATAGATTCTTCATGTCAGGTTTGAATAGGTTCATATCTTGAATCCAAGAATCAAACATCCTCATTAAATCCTTCATTTGTTGACTGTTTCTTTTCTCCTCCAGCGTTCTGATCATTTTGAAATCCCCTCCTATACACCAGGGTTCTTGAATACTGGCAGACAGAGCTGCAATTTCAGTTAAACAATTCTCCTTCCCTTAGCGATCGCATGGGCTATACACCGCTATGAACCACCAATAATCTTCTCCCCCACTATTGATTTTAATGGACAGAGAATGCATCCCTTCGACTCTATCGACCACCTTTATGTTTCGAACATCCCACATGATGAGAATTTCGCCTACTGTAAGGCTTGCCCACCCCACAAATTTTCTTTTCCAAAGTTGAGATATCAGATTTAGATCAACGCCGTCCTTCTTAGTTTCCTGGAGCATAATCAGATTAGCTTTAGTTGCTGAGATCGTTGATCTGATGAGTCTCTTCTTTGGCTCAGACTCGCATCCCCGTATTCCAGCTTAGAATCTTCATAGAAACAAGAGAATCCCCCAACAAGCACCAGCTTGACCTACCGAACTCTGATCAATTGCGCATTGATTGACAACAAGAAGTCACTAACCCTTTCATACTTCGGTTGTTGTGCTGTCATTTCACCATTTCTGCTTTCTGTCTGTTGCATCATCTGTCGTTCGCCTTCTAATATGAGGCTTTCATAAGGATGTTGCGTAGCATGCTCAGTGGATTGTCGTCCAACACTATTTCTCTTATTTGATTCTGTCTCGTGTGGATGGCCCTCTAGTTCACTTGAGGAAGTAGATTCGGTAGAGTTAGAGTTAGAGGTGCGTACCTAAAGGTGGTCATCCTCATCTTGTGGCCCATGTCCACCCCAGTGAGATCAACGTCCTGGTCCCATGTCCACCCCGATGAGATCAACGTCCGTGTTCTGGGTATCTGAAACTCATTCAAAGCCTTCTCGTTCTTGTGGATTCGGGTATTTAGATTCCGTCCTTGGGTCCGATTCACTTTCTTGCACATATTGTTCCCATTGAGCCCCCGTAGTTGTTAAGCCCATAATCCCTTTCTTTTTTTTTCCACTGGTACACGTGCATAATGGGCCGCGCCCTTTTTAACTTGTGCAGCCTGTTCTCGTTGTGGGTTTCGACATTTCCTAACCCACATGACTGCTTCTTTGGACTTGTGTCTTTGGGCCCCAGCCCATTCTCATTCTCCCGAGTCCAGCCCTTCTCCTGGTGGACAACTTCCTTTCGATGAGCCCAATCCATCTTTTTAAAAATCGAACGTTTAGCTGTGGGCCCCTTTTTGATTTTCACTACGTCAGCAAACTCCATTGTCCCTTTCCTATTAGCTTCCCTCCTTGCAACCACTACGTCCTCTGCACCGCCGCCTGACATGCACTACTTCTCTGAGTCAAGCTCATCGCTTTCGTTCTCGAGATACGCATCATCTTCCTCACTATTGGAAATAGCAATCGTCGACTGTCTCCGGTCACTGGACCTTCCTTTTCCGATCTCGAACATCTTCTTCGAATATTTTCTAGTGAACTGATATGGAATTTGTTGTCTAAGTTCTTTGACCTCCGCTCCCCAGTTCCATTCAATCTCCACCAGCCTTAATTCCTGCACTCCATCTCTGTCATAGATGTCAAACTCCTTGGGGAGGAAGCTGGAATCGTGTCCTCGAAGTTGCAGAAACGCCATTTCTAGGGATGCCGACGAGCTTGTGATTGTGGCTATATCAAGGAGACCACCACACTGTTCACCAATCTTGTGGAAGGTGTGAATACTCCACTTTTCCGGTTTAATACCCTCGACCCCCATCCAACTATTTCTGTACTTTTGCTCCATCAGCTGTTGTCTCTGCGCACCATTCCTCAAAATAAAAACCTCTCAGGGTAGTTTGATATTTGCCTCTCTGAATAATCCTGACTTCCGTCTCATCTTGGCAACATATTAGCCCCCTCGCAACATACAGCTTCCGAATATGAATCTCCCTCTTCAATTCCCTTTGGACTGATTTTTCGATCACTTTCCACCCGGTTTCGTCTGATTTCCTAATTATCAGAAAGTCTTTGCCTCTTCTATTGCTTCTTTTCCGATTTCCCACTCGCTGACTTTGTATTTCTTTCTCTGTATTCCTTCGTCTTCTTCTTCGTTCACCCTCCTCTATCCTCCTCGCCTCCCTATTGCGACTCTCTTCATCCACCGCAGCTGGTTTCCCAATTTGTTGAATATCCCATTTCTCGTTTTCCAACTTCTCCCTCCTCATCCGAGTGTCTTCCTCTCCAACAACCGCTTCCAAGGCCTTCCACAAATTACGCCATGTGTCCGTGTTGTTTTCTTCTGGGAGAATGATACTTTCCAATCGACCTTGGACTAGCTTTGTGATCTTGATAAAATGACTGCTGTCGTTCACTAAAACTTCCATGAGGATGTTGTATCCTGGCCCTCTGAACACACCTATCTCCACCTATGTTTGTCTGCCTATCAAGGCCTTTTCCACCCTTCGTTTTATCCACTGCACTGCTTCTTTAGTCAAGGCTAGATGGAAATGTCTTTGTCTCGTCACTTCCTGCAGTATGATCTCTTGAAAGTCTCTAGTTGAGCAGATCGAGAAGTATTTAAAAGACGTGGCGAACGAAAAATAATTCCATTCCCCATTTGATATTTTCACCAGCCGGCCTTTATTATGCTTCACTACCTTTGACCGTGTTGAGACCAGTTTCTTTTTATGGAAACTGGTTATCTCTGATTTTGGTCTCCATGGTTTTTTGTCTTTTCTGTCTTGTCTTCGCCTTCAGCCCACCATAGTCCAGCCCTCCTCTTTGTCTTCTTCCTCACTCGGTTTGACCACTATGTTGTTCCACATCTTACGTCCCTCCTTTGCATGCCAGCTCGTTTCACTGTTCCATTGCTGCCCTTCCTTCTGCTTTTCTCTATTCTCCGTGATGTCCCTCCTGAAAGTGTCTCGATAGACCTTGTGAGGGTTCTCTGTTTTCCTTGTTTTTCTGTCGCCTTGATACGAGATACTCTCGTCGTTGTCCCAATGTCCAGTATGTGTCTTTGGCCGTTCTTCTTGAATGCTTCGTCGTCATTCGTCACGGGTACTCCCTCGCCGTTTGTTGCGGTGCTCCATTTCCCCATTTTTACTTATCCAGGCCTACACATTAATTGCTTCTCCGATTGAATAGGTGATATGGATTTTTGTCCACCCCTTTTTTATTTTTCTCCTCTATTGCTAGGGCTAACCAAAAAACCTAACAACCTGCTAATTCTGAATCAAATTGGTCGAGTCCAGCCATGGCAAAGCTAAAGGGTCGGGTTGCAAAGTTAAGTGTTGAGATTTTGCACTTGAGATAACTCAACCACCCCAACTTTATATATAAAAGATAAATCATTAAATTTTATTTTATGTTGGTTTTCTTCCAAGTAAAGAACTTTATGGGTACTCTTTAGTTCAAAGAGGAGAAACCTTCTCCTGGTAAGGAGTTGAGAATGAGTTTATAAAGAGAGGTTGAGAGGTTTCTCACACTTTTTACCAGCAATGTGGACTAAAAAACAGCTCTTTGTTTTAGTTCCAAACGTCCAAAAAATTTTCCACTCTCCTTGTTTGGCACAACCATTTAAAATTTTTAAGTTCATCACGTATGTTCACCACCCTTTTTTTTTGTTTTCATTTACTATTTCATAACACATTCTTAAAAAATAAAGACCAGCTAACATTAATTCATCAAACTTGACACACAAATGAAAGATTCACTTCAACTTGGGTGTAGTGTATAATTATTTTATTTAATAAAATAAAGATATGTACATACAAATTGACAAATTTGTCTAGATTGATAATTAATAAATGAAATTGATTTTGGAAAAAAAAAAAACTAAAGACGAACTAATATTAATTCATCAAAACTGACGCACACACAAATGAAAGATTGACTTCAACTTGGGTGTAGTACATAATTATTTTATGTAATAAAATAATTATATGTAACTACAAATTGACAAATTTACCTAGATTGATAATTAATAATTGTAATTATTTTGAGAACAATGAAAAAAAATCATATTATAGTTATGGAAAATATATAGATGACAATTCGGAAATTAATTTTCCAAAGTAGAATACCTATTTCAAGACTCATTTATATCTAGCTAGGCAATTGTGTTGACTATAAATGTAATGGTTACATTTAAAATTTTTATTTTAAGTTAAAAACCCATGTGGGTAATAAAAGTTGCTCTTAAGCAATGTGTATGCAAATACATAAATTTGAATAGATCTCATATGAAAATGCTCATGGACCCTCCAATTTCTTTTCTTATCTACAAATGCACCTAACTAACCTTGTAAGTTACATTATATACTTTAACAATCATATATGCAATTGCTTGGTTTGGAAGTTAACAAATTTGCCTCATCTTAATGCTCGGAGGTGTATGATCAAAACTTATACATTATATAAATCTTATATGTAAATGCTTTTATATAATGGAGATCTTATTACTCGAAACTTATGTGCAGATGCTTATTATATAATCAAAATTTTATAATCTTATATTTGAAACTTATTCAATGTATAATCTTCCTTATCTTTGTTCTTGGAGGTGTATAATAGAAACATTTGCATTATCAAGGTTCAAAATTTTGATATTGCGGTCAACTTTAAAAATTGAAATCAATTCGGAGAAGTTAGTGAAATTTTTTGTAAAAATTCATCAACTTAGAGAACTATAAATAATTTTTATATAAATGCTAAAATATGCATAATTACTTTAAGAAGTAATGAAAACAAACATAAGTATATACTTTTCATAAATGAAAGTACAAATATAATGAATTGCAACATGCATTATTACAACTCGAAGGATGGATTTGAACTCTTTCAAATCTCTCCTCCGATCTCTATCCTCAAACAAGTGCTGACATTTTCATCAACCTTTTGCTTTATTTAGTCAAAAGTCGTGTTTCACGTTCCACATTTCACTGAAGCTGTCAAATTTCAGTGAATTATGTTAAAATTTTGAATTTTTCAGCGAGTTTTAGTTTTTCCCTTGCATTTGAACTGTCGTTCAATCTCTTGAAAAACTGATATAAGTTGGCTAATTTCAGTAAAGTTTCTTGAATTTTCATACCATATATGTTGTATCAGCTACATTATAAAGCTATGCATATATGCTCTCGAGCAATATATATGGAAATTCCCTTAACAATTTTATAAGTTTGAATTAAGGTGAATAAATTTTATATGCAAATTGCTCTTAACTCTTTTGTATTAAAAACATAGTAAATTTGTTTTTGCCTTTGTGGTGGGATAACAATCTTTTAAATTGCCTAATTTTCATGTCATTAGTTTAATTAATGGAAATATGTATATATGTGTGTGTGTGGGTGTGTATGTGTGTTGTTTTTTTGAAAAGAAACTAGGTAACATTTATATTAATTAGAGAAGCTGCCAAATGAGCTATCTAGACAACATTACAAAGACTATATAATATTGTACCAATTACCAATTCAATCCCTAAAATTATACCCACGACACAATTTAATTGTAGGGATCCATGTACAAAAAAGGGTGATGGATCTCTCCCATATACGATAACATCCTAACATCCTTACAAATGCTATTAAAGATCCTATTGTTTCTTTTTTCCCACACACTATACCATATAACAAACATGATTGTCCTCCTATAACCTATGAGACTCCTTGGTTGAGCACTTGCATTCTCCATGAGATTATCTCCTAGCATGATAGGTGTAATAGTAGGACATCTTTGCTACCATCGGGACCAAATCTCTCTCAAAATTATGCAACTGCCGAACAGGTGTTGCATCGTCTCTTCGTTTCCCCTGCACAAACAACAAATTGTTGGTTGTAGCGAGTGTGTAGGGTACTTTCTCTGTAGTACGTCTACACTATTCAATTTGTTTAGAACAATGAGTCAAACTAACATCTTAGCTTTTGTTGGGACTTTTGTCAACCCTACGAGATTTGCGTTTTGGAAGCATGATTCATGGTCTCTACTTTCCAACTTTCTACTAAAGGATTTCATAGTAAAGGTATGATCCTTATCCCCAGTCCACACATGTTTATCCTTCTCCTTTGAGGGCGGAAAATTTTGCAGCATATTTATAATTTCTATCACCTCCTATGTGTGGTTGTATCCAATGTTTCTGTTCATATGTAAGTTCCACGCCCAACTCTCCTTATCCCCTTCTCTAGTGCAGTTCAAAAAATTTTGAAACTAACGCCTTGTATTGATTAGAGAGCCTGTGGATGGTGGGAAATATCTCTTTTACACTTTTCGTTCCATGCCATTATCTTCCCAAAAATCTACATCTTCTCCTTTGCCCACTTTTCATCTCAACTGATTTCCAAAGAGAGGATAAAGAGCTGCAGTAGACTTCCACGGTGATTGTCTGTTGCACCTATTATTTATACTACCTTCCTCCCTTTTGCAAGTTGTCCATGTATACGCTTTATGATACGAGCCACTAAGCATCCCTTGTTGAGTATACATTCTCCATAACCTACCCATTAAGGCCTTGTTCCTCGTCACCAAGTTTCCCACTCTCAAACCCCCGTTTTGATTGTCCAAACTTGAGCCCATTTGACTAGGTGTTAGTCTTTTTTCTCGCCTTCTTATTTTCATAAGAATCTTCACATTTTTCTTTCCACTATAAGGCCTACTTTTTTGGGCATGCAAACTTTTGATAGGAAGCAAGTCAAGATTGGTTCTAGCACTGTTTGCAACAGTGGCAATCTTTCCCCTCTAGATAGGTAACTTCCTTTCCACCCCCCACCAAAAAAAAATCTTTTTAATGGTATGTATCACAGAATTCCAAAAATTTATTTTATTTAGATTTTCCCTCAATGGCAGACCCAGATAATTCAATGGCCACTTTCTAGTGGGCACCTCTAAGTCCCCAGCCACCCTTCAATTTCTTCCACGTCCATGTTAATGCCCACCGGTTGACTTGTCTTTGCTTATGGACAACCCTAATAGGAAGCAGAAAATATGAAGAGCATTCACTGTCGTCTTGATTTCTTCATTATCATTTTTCATGAAAATTAGACAATCATCTGCAAATAATAGATGAGTCAATTGGAACCTATCCTTCCCCACTTTCATGCCTTTCATCTTCGTCTTTGCCACAACCTTCTCTGTTATTCTTGTGAAGGTATCTGCTACCAAAGTAAATAGAAAAGGAGATAGCAGGTCCCCTTATCTTTGTCCTTGGTGCCCTTGAAACTTTCCCCTTGGCCTTTGATTGATGAAAATAGAATAAGTCACCAGGCTTAGACATGCTTGAATTCACTTTCTCCATTTGGTCTCGAAGCCCTTTTTTTCATCACAAAGTCCAGAAATCTCCATCAAACGGAATCATAGGCCTTGACAAAGTCAACCTTTAAAAGAACGCCTTTTACAGCAGCCCCCCCCCTTCGGACTCTGTAATCTTCTACCACTTCATTAGCTATTAGAATGGCATCCAAAATCTACTTATCTTTGACGAAGGCCATCTACATTTCACCCACTGTGTGCTGCAGAATATTTCTCAGTCTGTTTGCAAGTGTTTTAGCAATTATTTTGTAGAAGCTAGTTCTCAGATACGTGTCATTGACCTTTTTGTTAATTATGACATCTTGTTGAGATTCATTAAAGCCAGCATAGATGTCTCCTTTAACTGTCTCCAGACCAAGGGCCTTGTCTCCGTCACAGCTGAACATTGCATCCTTAACTTCCTCTTCTTGAATAGGCCTCTCCAGCCACCTTCTGTCCTCCTTTGAAATCCCTTGCTAGTCCAATCCTTCAACTCTCCAACATTTACTACTTCTCTCTTGCGGGATGGATTCAAAATCTCTTATTATTGTTTCTCTTATCTTCTCTTCCTCCTCCAAAATTGTTTCATTCCCGTCCTCCGATTTGTTAACCAGGATCCTATAAAAGTATTTTGAATTAATGTCCCCTTCTTTCACCCATTTTAATTTTCAGCTCTACACTCCCAACTTTTGTATTTCTTAAACTATTTCAGTTAGTCTCTCCATGAAGTCTAAGCTTGTTTCTCCACTTTCCAAAGTTCTGTCCAGTTTGCTTAACTTATTAATTTGAGTTTCGAGTTGGGTCGTATCCTGCAACTTCTGACCTTTAGTCCAATTCTTCGACATCTCCTTCACTTTCTGCAGTTTCATCTTGGATTTATATTCCTCCCATCCCTTATAGTTATGCATTATCCATTCCTGTCTTACTATTTCCTTAAATTCTGAGTGGTCCAACCACTCATTCTCAAATCTGAAGGGTGCTGGCCCCCATTTGGTGGCTGTTGTATCAAGTAGAATGGGCCAGTGGTCTAAAGTAATTCTCGCCATTCCCCAAATCCTCTGGTTAGGGAATTTCTCCCACCATTCCACATTGCTCAGATATCTGTCCAATTTACATAAAGTTGGGGGGTTTCTCCGATTGCTTGAGGTAAATTTTAAGTTCTTCATATCTGTTCTTCATATCTGGTTCCTTAAGGGACAGGTCCTGTATCCAATTTTCAAATTGATTCATTTGTCTTGTTTTGTACTTGCCATGGACCTTTTCTTTCCCATCCCTCATTATGTTGAAATCTCCACCAATACACCACGGGCCTTGAATTAATGTCAATATGGCAGCCAATTCAACCAGAAATTCCTCTCTGTCTTAGCTGTCACTGGGACCAAACATAGCGGAGGACCACCACACCTGCTCTTCTTCTCCTTGCATTTTAATAGTTAAAGAGAAGAGACCCTTCAAATTTTCCAGAGCTTTTATCCTTCTTGAATTTCACATTATGATGATACCTCCTGGCATTCCATTCGCTGACAAGTCCATCCAATCCACAAATGATTGCTTCCACCACCTCGTTACAATTTTCTTGTCTATGGAACTCTTTTTAGTTTCTTGGAGGATGATAATATCCATTTTTGCTACACGAATAGTCTTCCAGATAGCTTTCATTTTCAAGCCATTCCCGCTGCGTCTTATGTTCCAGCTGAGCATTTTCATCAGAACCACGCTTGCCCCTAACCACCATCTACCTCACCTAATCTCTGTTAGCTGTGCTTCAATTAATAGCAAGAAATTCCACATTCTCTTTATCTCTTTCTCTTGTTTTGCTTCTGTCATATCATTTGTTGTCTAGATCGACCATTTGTGTTTCTTTGTCTTGACCTTCCTCTTCATACCAACTTTGCTGGAGCTTTTCTGTAGGTTGATCCCGAGGGACTGGGGACAAAGCTTTGTCTTTTGGTCTATTCTTTGTTGGTTTTGGGGTTGGGGGATGAAGCTCTGAGAGCCATCTTCAGAGCTCTCGAAGAGGAAAGGGAAGTGAGGAATAGGGATTCGGGTGCATATGTTTTTTTGTTGTTCTGCAACGTGCTAGTAACCGCCTTCCTTGTCCATTGTTCTCTCTATGCCTGCATCTGTCGTGAGGGGAGTTTTTGGAATTCGAAGAGGTTGTTGTCAGGCCTTGTAGTCTTGCCTCCCATCGTTCCATGGCTCCTTTATAACTTTGTTGGGTCTATTTAGTCTTCCTACTATAAACTTCAATCGTTGAAAACCTGTTGGATTTGCTTCTCTCATTGTTGTGGGCTTTAAGTCCTTTTTGCCCATCTATTTCCCCTTCATAGCCCATATCGCTGTTTGTTTGGTAGCCCATGATCTTTTTTCCTTTGAGGGCCTGTGTACTCTGTGGACTCGCAAAACTTTCCTTCCTTTGTATTTGGGCTTCCTTGCCTCCCTTGGCCCGCTCCTCCCAGGCCTGTTGATGTTTATGGGCCTTTCCTTTTTGGCGGCCCGTGTCTCGATCCTCTTGTTCCTCATGCTGGCCACAACTCCACACTTCGTCGTCTTCTATCCATGTATATCGTCGAGCTGTCTGCATTGACTTGCGACTTTTGTCAATTGTAGCCGCCTGAAACCTGTGCACCCCTCTCTACACCATCTCCTCCGTACGTCGCCACCCTATCCCGTCAACCGCCTCTCATCCTTTGTCGTTGTCTCCCAAGATTTCCACCTCCTCGCTTCTCCGATCACTAGAAAAATGTTCTGCGGTAAACAAGTCTTTTGAAAAACGATTTTCTGTGAACTGGTCAATAACTTGGACCTCAGCTCTGTCACCTGCAAGCCCCAATTGCGTTCAATCTCGACAAGCCAGAGTTCCTGAATGCCTTCCTCATTGTATGTTTCGATCTCCTTTGGAAGAAAACCTTACTCGTGCCCTTGCAACCGGATGAACACCATTTCCATTATATAATTTGACAGAGTTGCTTCTGTGATTTCTAGTACCCCTCCACATGCCTCACCAATTTTACCAAAAATGTAGATATTCTAATTTTTTGGCTAGATACCTTCAACCCCCATCCAGTTGTTTCGACATGCCACTTGAGCACCTTGATTCGCCATTTCATCCTACCAATCTTCAACGTAAAAACTCCCCAAGTATGTCTGGTATCTTTTTGCACTAAGGATTCAGATGTCTTCTAGTTCTGGGTAATATATCAGTGGCAATATCTCAGTCCGCTTGCCATGTATAATCTCCATATATGCACTTCTTTCATCAGCAACTGTCAGATTGATCGCTCCACCATTTTCTAGGGTGTTGCATCAATAGTCCTAGTGATTAAGAACTTTTTTACTTCTCTTGCTCTGCTCGTCGAGTCTTGTACTCCATATTGATTGTTCTTTTATATGGGTTTATTGATAGATTTTCAGCCATTTCCTTTCCTTGCCTTCCTCCTCCCCATTCGCCAAACTTTGTGATTGCTGCTTTCCTTTTCTTTGCTTACCCTCTCATCTTCAGGTTCCAGTGTCGTCATCGTGTTCTGCTTTTTGCTTCTATGTTCCACCTTCTCCTTAACTCCCGCATGTGTCGCCACGCCTTTGTTGTCCTCTCATCATTTATAACCACTCTTTGTTGTTGCTCGTTCACCACTTCGTTAACTTCAAATATCTCCCATTGTCATTGGCCAGCACTTCCATTAGTGTACTAAATCCTTGTCCCCTAAAAAGGCTTGTTGCATCGTTCCTTGTCTCCTCCTTGAATGACTTTTGCTATTTCTTTTTGCAACCAGGTAATCGTCTCCCTACACATCGCGATACAGTAGAGTTTGTTTTTCGTACCTCCTATATCAGTATCTCACTGCATTTCTTGGCATAGCAGATAGAAAAGTAATTAAATTGCATTGGGAACGAAGAATAACACTAATGTCCATTCGTCGTATTCCGGACTGAGTATTTAGTGCATTGACTCCTTTTGTCCCATTCCTTCATCGTTTGTCCCACCTTTCTACCATTACCGATTTTGACCGATCTTCCTTTGGCTTGTCTGACTTTCTTTTATTCCTCCTTTTCACTACATTTCTCCATCTTGGGTCCTCCTTTGGATATATTCTTGTTTTCAAGACTTGACTCCACGTTCTGTTCCAATCCGTTTGGCAATCTCTCCTTCCCCTTTCATTTTTCGTAATGCATTGGTCGCCACGTCAATCATTCCCAAGTAGTCTCCTATTGTTCACTCTAGGCGCTCCGTTTTTGGAAATATGTTTATATTATATATCATTTTTGCATTCAACCAAAAGCCACCATTCATATTCATCAACGTACTTAATAAGATCGATTTTGTGAGGTCATTTTTTTTTGAAATAGAAACTAGAAGATATTAATATTAACATAGAAAGGAAAGTTGGACGAGGTGTCCATATACAACGAAATTCCCCTTACACTAACGTTGCAAAATTGAGGGCCACCCCCTCATCCAATCCCCAAGGGAATATCCACCTTCCCATTTTGTGTTAACTACTCAGACTACAAAAAGATATACTGCTCTGTGCACTATGTTACTAATGTCCACCTTTACATTTCTGAAAATACAACTATTCCTAAATTCCCAGATGGCTGTCCAGGTTGCGAATCTCATCAAGCACCAAAACCGTTTAATTTTGTGCGGAGTCGAAACTAGAATTGAGAAGGAAAAAGGGCCTTCTGTCGGAGAAGGGATAACAGGCAGAAGATCACACCAAAATTCCCAAGCAGCTTTCAACGTCTCACACTGCCAAAAAAGGTGATAGACGTCTTCCTCAGCTTCCTTGCACAAACAACACCAAGAAGGAGAAATATATTTGTTAGGCAATTTTAACTACAATTGAGCAGCGCAGTTTAATTTGCCTAAGGCTATCAGCCACATTAAGATTTTATTTTTCATAGGAATTGGGTTTTCCCAAATGGAAACGAATCTGTTATCTGCTACACTGCCATTGTCTGCGTCTCTCTGCCTCACGAAAGCTTCATAGCAAGACTTGACGGAGAAAATGCCACTATCTTCTTGGGTCCATCTCCAGGAATTCTCTGTCTCCCAACTGAACTTGGTCCAAAATCTGAAGTACGTCAGCCAAATCTTCAATTTCCTCCTCCTTCAATGGTCTTCTAAAGTTGAAATTTCAGCCAGAATTAGTGTGAGGATTCTCCGAGTCATTATTCATCATCTGGTGTAAGGAGGCCTCCGGTTGCCTAGTCAACCTATACAGTCTCGGATAATCCTCTTTCAGGGGCCGCCCTCCTCTCCAGGTGTCCTCCCAAGCTCGGATTTTAGTGCCATTACCCAATCTTCATTGGATGCAGTTCAAGAATCTAGGGTAAATAGCAAAGATATGCTTCCAGGGAGATCTTCCTGAGGCTCTGTTCTTGAGGCCTGTTGACATTTCATTATGGGAGGTGCCGTGGATGCTAGAGATAACCCTTCTCCATAGGGAGTGCTTCTCCGTAGAAAATCTCCATAGCCATTTGGCGGACAAGGCTAGGTTTCTATATTCCATGAAACCTATGCCCAAGCCTCCTCTATCCCTTTGTCTACAAACTTTGTCCCATCCCACTAAGAACTGAGGCTTCTCAGCACGTTCGAGTTTCCAGAAAAAATTCCTCATGTCCCTCTCTTTCTCTTTTCTAATGGTTACAAGCATCTGGAAAATGGCCATGAAGTACAAAGGGAGGGCTTCCAAGACAAATTTAATTAGGAATCTACCTCCTCTGGACATACAACTTCATTTCCATCCTTCGATTCTACGCTTTACTGTCTGAACCACTGGGTTCCAAAAAGCCATCCTTTTGCTGTTGCCTCCAAGATGTAGACCCAAATATTTGATAGGCCAGTTTCCTGCAGAGATTTCAGGATGCGTTCTGCATTGGACAGGTCTGAAGCACTTAGGTTAATGCTCGCAATCTGGCTCTTCTGAAAGTTAATCTTTAATCCTGAAATTAAAGAAAAACTTTGTAGGACTCCTCTGAGAAGCCTCCAATTATGATCGTCATTGCTAAGGAAGAACAGGGAGTCGTCAGCATATAAGAGATTCGATATTTTGATTTTGTTCCTCCCTACCTTGAATCCTCTCAAGCCATGCTCTTCGGCCTTTTTTAGGAGACCATCTGCTGCCAATACGTAAAGAAACAAGGAGAGGGGGTCTCCTTGTCTCAGGCCTCTAGAGGCTTTGATCTCCCCCCTTGGTCTTCCGTTTATGATGATAGAATAGTTAATGGAAGATAAGCAGCCCAAGATCCATTTGCACCACTTGGGACCAAAACCTTTTTTTTCCAGGACATGAAGCAGGTAATGCCGCCTGACTGAGTCATAAGCCTTGGAGAAATCAATTTTCACCACTATCCCTTCCTTATGGCTGTCCCTATAATCTTCGACGGCTTCATTTGCTATAAGGACCGCATCTAAAATATGCCTATCTTTGACAAACCCCGACTGGGATTCTGCGACTGTGTCCTTAATGGCTTCCTTTAATCTTCTTATCAGAACTCTGGCTATTATTTTGTATAAGCTGGTAACCAAGCTTATGGGCCGGAAGTCCTCTGCTTTCCTAACACAATTCTTTTTAAGGATGAGCTGAATATAAGTCTCGTTAGTGCATCTGTTAATGATTCCAAAGTCACGAAATTCCTTGACTGCGCTGAGCCCATCCTGCCGAACAACCCCCAAATTTTTCTGGAAGAATATCATGGAGAAACCATCTGGACCTGGAGCCTTTTCCCCGTCGCAATGGAAGACAGCATCCTTGACCTCCTCTTTTGTAAAGGCTCGTTCCATCCAGTAACTTTACTCATTGGAAATGGGATTCCAATCCACTCCGTCCACTATCCACTTTGGCGAATTGGGATCAGAGTATAATCGGGAAAAGTACGACAGGATATGCTTCTTGATCTCTGCCATGGAGTCAACCGTTCTGCCTTCTTCCACTTCGAGATTTGAGATGACCGCACGGTTCCTTCTCGCAGATAATAACCTGTGGAAGAATCTTGAGTTGACGTCGCCTTCCTTTGCCCATTTGATGCAGGTCTTCTAGCGAGCAGTTCTTTCAATCTGAGTATCTATCATATAAAGCTAAGACAAGACGTGGGCCCTGCTCTCTTTCCTTTCATTAGAATGACCAAATTGTTCAATCTGTCTGTCGATTTCTTCCAGTTGCTCCTTCAGATTGGAATGCTTGCTTTGATCTTCTGAGGGAAAGTTCCTACTCCACTCTCGCAGCTCAGTTTTTAGGCTTTTGAGTTTTTGCATGAATCTGTAACCTTGCTACTGAAATTCAGCTGGTTTATTCCACCACCTTTGAAGGTTTTCCTGAAACTCCGGCCTATCCATCCACTCGTGAACAAAACAGAAAGGAGAGGGGCCCTATTCCACCAGCTGAGAGTCGACGATGATAGGCCAATGGTCTGAGGTAGTTCTTGGCATGGTGTAATGATTGGAGAAAGGAATATGGAGTCCCATGCCAAATTAACTAAGAACGTGTCAAGTCTGGATAGGATAACTTGATCCTTGTTGTTAGTCCAAGTATACTTAGCATTCTTCAGATCAATGTCTCTCAATTGTAGCTCATTGTTCAGATCGTTGAACTATGACATTGTCGTGTCGAGATGTTCACCATTACGTTTTTCCTCCAGTCTCCTAATGGCGTTGAAGTCGCCTTCGATACACCAGGGGCCAGACAGAATCTCTGAGAGGGTTGCCAATTCGTCCCAGAATTCTTGTCTCTCGCTATTCAAGCAAGGGTTGTAAACCGCTGTGAACCACCATTTACTCTGCTTTGGTGTTTTCAATTTGACCGAGAGGGAGAAACGACCTTCGAATTTATCAACTTCCTCAACTGTTTTAGTATCCCAGGCAATCACGATGCCTCCAGCCATTCCTGAAGCAGGAAGGTAGGTCCAATTCAAAAAACGTCGTCTCCAAAGGCTCGCAATCAGGTTTGCTGAGCAGTTTTGTTTCTTAACTTCTTAAAAAGCTATGACATTAGGCTTGGCTTCCAGCACCGTGCGACAGATGAGTTCTACCTTCTTGGGAGAGCCACATCCTCTAATGTTCCAAGAAAGGATCTACATTAAAACCATTTTGCCCTTCACCTGAGCCGGCCTAGGGGGGTTCTTCCAACTGGGATAACTGAAGGTTGATTCCCTAGAGGAAGCGTGCCACCCGTCTTTCCCTTCCTCCTTTATCCTTTGAGGCTTCCTCTGCGTTGCTTTCATGGGGGTCGTTCTCTTCTCACCTTCTTGCTCCTTGGCTTGGAGTTGAGGATCAATGGTTTCTTGCTAAGCTTTAGAACAACTTGCGCCATCAGAAAGGGGCATAAAATGGGAACCAGAACTTACCTTATTATGGGGTGAAAGGGCCTCCAGGTTCTCTGCCTCTTCCTCTTATTCAGAACCTTCCTGAGACCAGCGCGATTTCGACCTCCATTTTAGGCCGATCTCTTCCAACAGTTCCTCCGAGTCCCCATCGTGCATCTCGGACAGCACTGCCTTTCCTTTGCTCATGTCTGTGTTGGTCAACTTGATCCATCTATTTTGTTGGCCCACCGTGCCCTTGTTTCTTGCATAAGTGAAAAACGGGGCCCCTGCTGGGGTATGGGACCCCGGGTTAGTTTCCATCTCGCCCACTTTTTATTTGGGCTTTCAACTAATTGTCGTTGGGGCCCACTTTCCACCACGGGTCCTTTTTGACCTATTTTGCTACAGTCCCTTTTTTTTATAGTAATCCGGCTGTTCTTCCTGATCTTCTTCACTAGAGACATCTAAAATGATGGTTTTCCTTTTCATGCTGACGTCCACATTTGTACTTCGCCGCTGCCTGACGCCTGTCCCTCAGCACTTGATCTTAGCCGCCGAGTTGACGGTTCTGAAAGCAGTACTGTTCTTGAGCCCTCCGCCATCACCGTCACCGCTATCCGCTCGAATTCCTCTGTTGCCGGAGCTTTGCTCTTCCTGGCTTTCCGATCAGCGTTCCTAGCTTCTTCTACTTCTGGTCCCCATGTTTTATGTAAATCTATGAGTTTTAAGACTCTTACCCCATTGTCGTCATAGATTTCCATTTCCGCCAACAGTAAACCAGACTCGAGTCCTCGCAATTTCAAGATTGCCAGTTCCCTTGATTTGTTGGACAGGGTGTCTTCCGCAATGTCCAACATCCCCCCACATCGCTCTGCTATCACCTCCATGAAGCTTAAGGTCCACTTCTCAGCTGGGATTCCTTCTATCCCCACCCAATTGTTCCTACAAGCTATCTGTCTCTGCTCCCATAACTCGAAGTCAACCCATTCATGCACAGATATGTCTATTAATAATCCTTCCTGCGCCGGACCCATTGGTTTGGCGGTTTCTTGGCCATCTCTGAACTGCAACACTGCTCTGCCCGCGTCTAGAATGGTGAGGTGTGGTTCCCTTCCCAGAATGGGCATGAGGTCGTCCTCAATTTCTTGCCACGAAAAGAAATTGGAGTTATGGACGATCTTAACCTTGGTAGCCCTTATATCTTTCTTCAGCAGGAACTTCCTCTCAATTTTCTTCTCCTCCATGTTGGTATTCCTGTTTCCAGAGAAAGGTTCTCCTTGCTGTCTGTTGACGGGTTCTTGACTTTCTTCTTTTGTGGCCTTCTTCAGTTGGGCCCTTGTTTTCACCATGTGTACTGTGGTCTGAGTTTCTTTGGATATATCCTCCAATATCTTTAAGAAATCATCCTACGTATTAGCGTCCTCAGGAATAAATATATTCTGAAAAAACACCTTTCACCAACTTTGAGATTTTAATAAATCTACCCCGTTGGTTAGTCAAAGTTCCAATAAAGACAGTGTAAGTTCCTGATCTTCCGACTCTCTCAAATTCTTCCTGTTTGGGAGTATTAGTGACATTCCTCACCTCAACATATACCCAGGGAGTATCTTCCTTCAAGAGTGACAATGCATGGGTGGCATTGAAGGTCAGCTCTTGGAGAATGAAGTCGCCCGTTGGTGTTGCCACCTCGACCTTAAAGGCCTTGAACTTAGATTCAAAGGTGTATAACTTCCAGAGATGGAGACTATTTCGATATTGACTGCTCACGTTCCCACGCAACCCTTTCCTTTGGAACGTGGAACATTTCCTACGTCTGCTGACTTCTGTCCATTCAGCTTCGCTCTCTGGTAACTATTCCCTTGTTTCTCCGATTAGAACGAAGCAATAACTTCTCCTCCCTCTGTTCCAACTTCCTTCATCGTTGCATCCTTGTCTTTCTTCCTTTCTAGTTCTTTCCTTCTTACTCTTTGTTTCCAAGCCTCTGACCTTCCTTCTCCTTATCTCTCTTCCTTCCCCAGGCTCGTCGTTCCCATGCCTGCATTGCTCCGTTCTCCGTCTCCCATACTCTTTCCTATATTCTCCATTATTTGATCTCCGATCTTCGATCTCAGCTCTACTTCCTCTGCTCGCTCTCGCTCTCGCCATTTGTTCTAATTTTTTATTTTGTGAGGTCATTAAGTGTATCTTTATGTAAAAACGTTTATTTTATATTAGTTTTTGGCTTATACTACAATAAACCTAGATATTTAGGTATATATGCAAAAGCCTTATTGACTTTTCTAATTCAGCAGATTTTTACATCAATTCTACATATCAATTTAAACTTCTCCAAATTAATTCCAATTTTTAAATGATCAAAATATAGTCTTGCGATGACCCCCTCTTCCATACTAGCCCTACATTTGCGCCTAGTCACCTTCCACCCATTTTTTAACAAGTGAGCAATTTGAATCAACATGCAATTCCTTTATCTTTCTCTTGGACACTAGATAAATTTAATAGATGTGAATAAAAACGTGGCAAGCTAACAAAAAAAGTCCAATGGGATGATATTGCACACTACTGTTATATATTCATCGATAACTTTTAAACAATGCATAAATTAATAAATCACATGATGAACATGCAACAATGCAAGCAAAAAAATTATAACTAGTCAAAATAAAGTCATGTCCATGGAAACGATTCAATTGATCCACACAATTCAAATTTTGGTATAATGCTCATACATAGGTTATTATCTTCAAATAGTATGATGACTTGGCGCAATCAATATCATGCCTACTACATCCTACAATCATTCCATAGTCTTACGTAAATGTGAGAAATAATCATCTTGATCATGACCATAACCTAGGAAAGTCCCATGCCTCAATTCATGGTTATCGATCTTTAGGATTATTTCAAGAAAGCTCCTTTTTTCAGTTAAATTTCTTTTTTTTTAATATGTAGTATTTCAAGTATTAAAACAATGATATTTAATATTTATGCGATTCATACAATCAAAACATTGTATAAACTAATGCATGCATTTATGCATAATATTTTGTAAATCAATTCACAAACATGAAAAGAAAACTTATACATTTGTGATGATATGCATACAATAAGATAATGGAACTATATTCGCTTCCAAGCCTAATTACACTCTAGTCACTTTGCACAACCTCCATATTAATTTCTAATCTCCCTTAAATTTTTAAATTTCAATATGGTATATTTTAGAATTAAATTTAAACCAATAATTTTGCCAAAACTCTCTAATTTTTTACTTATTTACTCACTTCAACTGCTTATTAAATACATGTATACTACTCATTTTTCGTATTTGAATGTGTATATAAATCTGTCAGCTACATATGATCAAATTATTTATATATATTTTCAATTTATTAATTTCAGTTGATTCATATAGATTTGAACTATGTATTCTTTCTAAAGCATGTAAAGAAATAGAGAATGCATCTTATTTTTTGATTGTCAATCCACTCTGCAGATGCAAAGACCCTCATAAATTTAATAATACTGGTTTCTGTTTTGTTATTTTATATAATTTATTATTTTTTGGTGTGAGCCCCGCAATCTTTTAGTATTCCTTTTTTTTCAACTAATATTGTGTGGCTGCCACATCTCAATGATTTATTTCTTTCAGTCATTACGAGTCAAAATTAGATCTTTGATCCTTGCCCTCTCCTATTGCTCCCAAGTAATATGGGATTAAAAGCCTTTTGGGATATCTTAAAGTCAGTGGTGACCAAAAAGGATTTATATGCATAGTGCCATCCTCACTACCAAAAACATTACCTTGCCGACAAAACTCTCCTACCTTTATATTTCAAAATGAACCCATCTATTCCTTCTTGTCCTCCCAATTCTTGGAGTTTTTTCATTTTCGTAGAAATCCTTTGGTAGGTGAAATGGATTAGATTGATCTTTTCCTATCATATCTTGGCCAAGCTCATTTCTCAAATTGTTTTAATGGGCTAAAATGAGCCCTTCCCATTTTTAAATACATTTGGATGTTGGAGCGCTCAGGTTCCATAAAAAATTGGGTACTTTCAATGGCTTTTTGCTTATTGGAAACTTAGTACATTGGATGCATTTCAAAGTAATTTCCTGCATGTTGTATTTCCTGCATTGCTGCCCCTTCTTATTCGGGCTAGGGATCCCATTGAGCATATCTTTTTTTTATAGTGGGGTGCTTAGGTTGGTTTGCGACTTCTGGTGAGGCATTCATTGCTAAGGGGCTTGCTCCCTAGTTCGAAGTGCATGAATGCTTCTATCTTGAGCACTTGTCACCATGTACAGGTAGAGCCAAAGAAGTTTGGAGGATAGCGTTATTTGCAACGTTTGGGGTTATGGTTGGAAAGGAACAGGAGGGTTTTCCCAGACAAGTCTTTTGATTAAGCATGTGGGAAGTGGCATGCATGTAACTGGATGGCTTGCTCAAACCTTAGTGAGTGTTTTTCTGTTTCAGATTGGAGTACATGTTAGGTGGGTCAATCTAGGGCTCTGTGGGGTGGATAGCATGCCCTCTTTGGTCTTTTGTGGGAGTTGAGGTGGTGTTGTTTGTTCTGTGTCCTTTTTTATTTTATGTTCATCCATATTTTTGGTGCATCTTCTTTTTCTTTTCTTTTTCCATTTTTTTGAGCAAGCATCTATAATGCTCCATTTTATAAGTTTCCCACTTTAATAAATACATCACTGTTCTTCTTCTCCGACGAACCAGCTTTTCTTTTCTAATTTTTCTCAAGCATCTAGAAGGTTTAAATCTTCGTCAATCTATGCTCCTTTCTACTCTTTTTGCATTTGGTTAACATAACATGAATGAAGAACCAAGATTTTTTTTTGTTAGATGGGGAAGAATCCATAGGAATTGCATTTTTGGGAAACTAGAGGAGATAGAAACTGGCTGTGCTTATATATATGAATCAAATATTGCTTGGGAATCTTGAGAATAATTGGCATGGTTGACAAAAAATATTGTCATGTTTGCGACAATGCATTGTGGCCTTTGACATCTTGTCAAGCTTCATGTATTTGATCATGTGGGTTTATGCATCTTATTATAATGGTAAGGGAGCAAGAAAGTGAGAAGGTGCACTGGAAGAAACTGAGAACAAGGAGGAAATAACTTAGTTAAAGTTATATGAACATGAGCCAGGATCATAAATTCATTATTGGCCAATTGCAAGGAGCTTGGACATGGCAATAATATTGATTTTAACACTCAAGGCATTATATTTCTTACTAGTCAAGCATCAATAGAACCTAAGTTGTTGGTTGTAACAAAATGGATAGGGAGACTTGCTTAATCAACTGATTTTATTACTTTTGATTTTCAAAAGACTGATGAAGATGTGCTATGACATATTTTATTGCACTTAATTATGGTAGATATTATTCTCTACTAGTATTCTTTAACAGCTTCAGCATACAGTTTCTTCACACCTAGCCCACCTCCTTCATATCTTTCTATCCATCTGTCTATTAACCTATATATTTCTTTCTATATCTACCTCTACCTCTATTTCTATCTCTATTATCTCTATCTCTTGCCCTCGGGGGCGATGGCGTGGTGGTCAAGTTGGGTCCGTGCTCCCAAAGTGTCACGGGTTCGAGTCTTGCCCCCGCCATTTGCTCCTATTGTCTCCCGAGTTCTGGGCTTGGGGCGGGCGGGTTAACCCCATGTTGAACTAGTTGGGCCAAAGGTCTGGACACCACCATGTCTTCAATAAAAAATCTCTAGCTCTTCCTTGTTTGGAATCATCAACTGTATCACTTACATGATCAATTGCTTAGTTGGCAGATAAACTTAACTACTTCTCCAGTTGGTATGGAAGTTGATTTTTTACTTGTATTTATTGTGTTCATTCATGAACTGTATCCTTTACATGATCAATTGCTTAGTTGGCAGATAAACTTAACAACTTCTCCGGTTGGTATGTAAGTTGATATTTTACTTGTATTCATTGTGTTCATTCATGAACTGAATCATTTACATGATCAATTGTTTAGTTGGCAGATAAACTTAACGACTTCTCCAGTTGGTATGGAAGTTGATATTTTACTTGTATTCATTGTGTTCATTCTGGAATCTTTAATTAAGAATACTCAGTTTTGGGGTCGTTTTCGAGCTCTGCTTCTATGGCTAGAGTTCCAAGAATGTTTAGCTCTGTACTTAAATGCATGGTATGAGTTAAGGAAGGGGAATGATTTTGTATCTACTATAGTAAATCTATTGGTGATATTAATTCATTTCGTTTTTGTATTTTTGCCTTATTTGCAACCTTGACTGGGTTTCAGGGCCCTTTTGTGGAAATCACGAAGGAGAATGATAAATGCAGCAGATGAATGGTGGTCAGATGGGTGTGAAATTTGGAGTCCACTATAGCTTTACTTCTTTTCCTTCTTATTTGTTATGCTTTGCATACATGAATTTACTCAGTCCAGTTCTTCTCAAATAAATATGAAATTATACTAAGATCTTCCGAACAGGAGTTGCATTATACATTTGTTGCTTGAATGCTTGACCTGTACTATTTCCTCTAGGTAATGTCGATTGTAATCCTTTTTCAATCTTCCTTTTTTATCTAACTGCAATCCACATTTTTCTAATGTGTGTCTTTGTGGCAATCTGTAACTCTTTACCAAATCAAATGGTTACAGGATGCTATGTTGTTGAATAAGATTTAGATACCAATTAATTGCTGAAAGCTGTGAAATTTAGCTTTAAGATTTGTGAATTTTTGTCAGCATTTGCTTCATCTTATTGTATAACTTGGTTCCAATTCAATGGGCCATAAGCCTGCATTGTGCTAGTCCATACGCTGGAGTGTTTTTTTTTTTTTTTTTTTTTTTTTTTTCTGTGGAGTGGAAACAACTTTTTCTGTTATAATATCAATTGAGTCATTTACAAGAGGCCAATGAAACATTGAACAAATCCCTCCAAGTGTACATGTAAGTTACATGACATGCCAACAGTTTCCCCTGTCTTCTTCATAAAGGTATTCCTCCCTAACTGCTTCCTTAAACTCCATATTTTGTGGTTCAATTCCCAAAAGAATATTGAGTAGATTTTTTTAATAAAGATTGTCCTTTTTATTACTCTTAAATCTCTCCTTTTGAGATGTGATCAACTTTAATTTATTATAAAAGAGTGCTAGGCTGGACAGTAAATTTCAAAGCTGCAGTTGATCAAATTGATGCGCATCCATTTTCAATATTCTTTAGTTCCTTGCAGTTTCGTAAAGCATCTTGACGTTTAAGTTTGGTGCTCTAGATTTAATGCAACAAACCAAAACTGGTCTAATTTTGAAAAAACAATAGCAATTGATTTCAAAGATTTTTTTTTGTTTTGTTTTTTTGTTTTTTGTGCATTAGTCTCTTTCATCAACTGATATAATATCAGCTAATCGGGCTAATCAGCCATATTTTTCTTGACAGAAAAATAACAAGGGGGCTTCACATGCAATGATTTATTATATTTTGATCTATAAGCAATGTCAAAGTGTTCTAAAGAAGAGTTACTTTGACATAGTTTAGCAATCTATTTGGTGTCTAGTATTTACTTAATCTTAAGAATGTATTTAGTTCCATCTTTCATTTGTTAGTTAACCCACCTGATATAGTACATTGTTGTGGGACCTAAGAGTCCTGATATGAATTAAAGATTTGTCACACACAAATCCAGAATTCAAGATTGAGTCGGCATTAAGAGACTAGATTACTCAGATCTTTTCAATTTGTGTTTTTTCTGTGCTACATGTTTATGAGAGAATTGAAGTCCACTGTGCAAAGTTGAACTTACTCTGACGTTGGCCTGCGAAGCATGGCCAATTCTCCTATTCTACTTTTTTTTCTGTTGCTGTTTGTGTTCCCATGCTAGAGAGAGGTTTCTCACTCTGTCTTCTCATTGAATTGTTGTGCTAATATAATCTTTCTAAAAGGGGACAACCGTTTGGGATGGTTGTTTTTCCCCGGTTTATTATTTTCTATTGACTAACATTTGCATTTCAGGTTCAAATTTGTTCCACTCCTATGCTGTTTTGATCTCTGTTTCTGCCTCATGTTTATTCATTCACGTGGTCTCTTTGATAAGTTTATAGCATTTTACTTCTGAGAAATAATGTCATCGTAGATATAAGCAAATCATGAAGTTATCCCATATGCTCTTGCATGCTCTCACTTACAAAAAACAAACTACTAAAAATATAGAAAGCACTACAGTGATGATATTGAACCCAACCATGTAAAATGTGATTATCGAATTTGGCATTTTTATTTTTTGTAAAACCGTCTTCATGGATTTAACGTTGTGGAAATTTCAAGGAGGCTATGATTTCCAGTTATTGTCCGTGTTTTTTAATTATAGTTGTATACCCCTCCCCTCTCTTCCTTCTTCCTAGCGGATTGTATGTGTGTGAATAATGAGACTAATTTTTTATGTTGCTAAAATGATCAAAAATAATTCAAGAGAGATCTTAGGTTCTGAAAGTAGAGGATTGTTTATGAATGTTTGATGAGTGGAGGTTCAAACATTTTATTATTGAATATGGTGAAACAAAAAAAAAACGCGGAATCATAGTCTGCTTAAGGAGGGGGTTGGTAGGGAATTTGGGCTTCAGGGTTTCAATATTATTAGAAAGTACTAAATAGCAAAGGAATCTCACGTAAATTGTTATGAATTTGGTGTATCAAGCCTTTACATGAGATATGTTGCTTTACTGAAAAGTAAGTGTATTATGTTTTGATGCAAGTTGGAATTTTATGCGCAGATGACTTGTAAAAATTGGTGATAGTAGTTGGATGATGACAGAAAATAAGATACTACATCTTTCTGATTAGCTCAGCCGTCGGTGGTAAAAGTTAAGTTTGAAGACAAGAATGTCCAGATAATAGCAAATGGTAATACCAAGTCCCGGGCGCTGAAATAAGTTGTTGTTCATTGAAGATGTGTGAGTGAGCGTGGGAGAGTAGAAGCCAGCATGCCGTGCCCGCACGGTATGACCAACGAGTAGAAGCTGGCCTGGCGCAGGTAGCAGTAGCAGTAGCAGTAGCAGTAGTACTAGTAACTTAGTAGTGGTACCCGACAAAACATTTTCATTTCAGTTCGACTTTCGCTGGCACGGGTTACAGTGGAGCCCAGTGCACCAAATAGGCAGCGGAGAGAACAACTTTTTTACTTCTACTGCCCATTGGCCCCTCATAGGGGTGTTACATCATTGTTATATTATATTTTTATTATATTTACAATTTATTTATTTATTTGAACTATTGATTATACTTTTTAAAGTATAATAAAAAAGATTTACAATCACATTAAATTTTTATTTTTATTTTTTAAAATATATATTTTATAAATAAATATATGTATTTCTTTATTTTTAAAAAACTAAACCTCCCTTTGTGCTGCATAATTCTGTATTACAAAGATTATGTGCCACTGCGATTGCTGTTAGTGCCATTGTTTATTATTTATTATAATTAGAGAGCCCGCAGCTTGCACCTTTTCCGGGCTTTGAGAAGCTGCTTTGTAAATGGTAATGGTGGGAGAAATTGTTTGTTCGAGATTACTAGTAACCACTTGGTGTTTAGGACACAATAAGGAGGGCGTTGTGAGGCATTCCAATGACAAGAAGCAATCCCTATAACCTGCCATCCCAAACAACAATTCGGCCACCCTCTTTTCTTTATTACTGTAATGCCTTCAATTTCTTCCTCGCTTCCTAGTAATCAATTGTGGGTGGCGATTTGACAACATTTTCTACCCTGCCAGATTTGGCATCTCGGCTACAATTCCACACAATAATTAAAATTAAACATCCTCTAATAAGAAATTGTATTTATTACATGATGGACTCCCTCAGGCATAGGGAACAAGAGGGCTGCGTCGCATAGCTGTGTTAATTAATAGCTAAAACCAACATGAAGATCACCATTTGGGAAGCTGTGGGCAAACTCTCTCTCTCTCTCTCTCTGTCTCTCTTCCTTAACCAACTGGACAGCTGTGACAGAAAGGGCATTGGTTGACGTGCTTGGCCCATTTTTGTGGTGCCATGGGATCCTTCAAAAGGAATTCTCATGGTCAAAACTCCAAAGCAATGTTTTTATGCCAAATTGGATAATTCAAAATAGTGCTGTGGGCACCTCTGTTACTTTTCTTAGTGTGTCTTATAGTAATCGCCTAACATCCCTTTCCCTTTTTTGTGTCAATACCTATTTGTATTTGGAATAAACAAGCTTATCTCTTCTTTGCAAGACCATCAAACACATCTTTTTCCCTTTCTCTGTTTGGGGATGTACAGTTAATTGATCTGTTCAACTCTAAAATCTCTGATGAATAGTAATGATCTATCTGATTAAAGTAATGGCAGCTAACAAGGAGCATAATAAATGAGGTTCTCTTCTTTTGGCAGGCCCTATGTCCCCTTTTCTCTGTTGCCTTGCTAGAATGTGATGTCAGCCCATTAGAAATTTTTTTAGCATCCTTTGGGAATTAGGGTACCTAAGTGTATATCCGGCTCTGCTTTCTCGCCACTGCAAATGGAACACAAGAATTGGGTTGGTAGGACAGAAAGAATGATGAAGTTCTAACACCGAAGCAAAAGCTGAACTTTAGAACCTTGGAGCATATTTCTTGAAGTTTCTTTTTTTTTTTTTTTTTTGGTTTCTTTTCTTTTGAGGCTTGGAGGTGGAGACAAGAAGGGTGTCATTTATGAAGGAGGTATTTATTGGGATGATAGTAACGGTTTTGAAAATCCCGAAAAAAAAAAAGGAAAAGATGAAGTTAGTGAGAGAGAATTAGGTGCTTTGCTTTGAATCTCAATATCATTATCTTACATGCCATGCGGGAGAATGTGGTACCCTTCTTCTCTGGGGACTTTTGTTTCTTTGGACAAGTCATGACAAAATCACAAAGTGCCGAGAATTTCCACCCCTTACCCATCGCCTTCTTTTATCTTATTTTCTTTCTTTTTAATTTTAATTTTTCTTTTTTTTTTCTTTTAAAAAAAAAAAAAGTGATCCTTATCATTCTTTCTGATTCTCTTAAAACATTGGGCCCCAACTCCATATAAATCAGTATCCTATTATCTATGCTAACGTATAACTAATGATTGTCTATTATTTATTGTCATTTACTTGCTACCGGGATTTAAGATAATCTAAAAAGCCGTACAATGGTTTTTGCATGTGTTTTCTCTCTGCTTAATCATCACCTCGTTCATTTTATTTAATCAGCAAATGATTTAATACCATTCATGATAGAGAAAGTGAGTTTTAAAGCCCAAAAGTGGGTAGTTCCAGTGGTCATTGAGTTCTGAGCGGTTATGTCAAAATTAACTCGCTCTTCTTCTCAATTCGGGAGGATTACTTTGTTAAGCTAGAAACTTGAAATTCATGCCTTTCACATATTTGGTTTTTTTTTTTTTTTTTTCCTTTAATTTTGGGGTTGAGTTTGGTAGGTAGCCTAAGTTTGAAACTTGAAATTAATGCTTTTCTGCAGTCGAGCACATGCATGCTTCTATTAACATAGCTTGAGAAAACGTTAAGGGAGAATCATATAACTTTGGCCGTGGGCAGTCACTTGTTGTAAGAGCAACAAGAAAGAAGCCTTTTTTAGATAGATAGATCATCGATGGCCTGTATGAAGTTAATAAAAAGCGACCTCATCACTATCCCATTCTCAATCTTGATCACAAATTATCACCATGAGTGTGAAGTGAGCAAACTTGATGACCTCTGCTACTTCTTCTGCAAACATTTACTCTTCTTTCTACTACATGCATGTTACTTATTTCCTAGTTACAAGCAAGCGCTTCTCCTCCAAGACTTTCATGTTTTAATTAATGTCACCAGTTATATTGCAAGTATCAATCATTTCTCATCTTAAAAAAATAATTCTACCGTTGCAGATTCAATGCTTTGGAATAACATACATGTGCATGTAAAACAAGATTATTTAGTAATTAGGATGGCAATTGATGCTTTACAACTTGATTGAATGACTTTTACTTATGTACTATATGGATCAGTTTTCTGTTTCTTTAGTAAGAAATTAATTCCTGAAATCAAAACTTTGCCAAAGTTTAATTGAAAATGACAATATATAAGCGCCTCCAAGAAAGAAAGAAAAGAAAAAGTTTATAAACACATTGTATAAAAACTAAGCTAAATTAGAAGGGTACTAAGGAATAAAGAAAAAGAAAACGAGAAAGATGAAATGAAAAGAGTCTTTTAAGGAGGTACTAAGGAATAAAGGAAGGGATAATGAAGAATAAAGTGATAACAGAAACTGCCAATGTTGTAAAGAGCAATTTGCATCAAATTCGTGCAAAATTAACTCAGATATCTTTAAAATGAACAGCAACACTTCTTGATTGGCAAAAGGGAAGGATTCACGGCCTTCAACCCGGCTGTGCAAAGTGGAACTCGTTTCGTTGAGTACCTTCTATGCATGACTCTACGAAATTAAGCCCATCAAGGCATTGTCTCTCTTCTAGTTTGGGCGTAGGTACAAGTTTGTAAAAGTTTGGAATTTGATTTTTAAGCCGACTACATTAAATTTTTTGGGTTTATCTAAATTAATAAATAATACGTGGTGGGTGTGTGTACAAAAATAATAATAATAATAAAGATCGTAAGAAACTAAATGAGTAAATTTTTTAGGATAGGTAATATATGTTGCACTAAAAAAAAAAAGATCATTTGTTATACAATGTAATACCCATGACCCGGCGTAGGTCCTAATGGGCTGCCTACCTTGTACTAAGAAGAAGAGATTGCAAACATCAAAAGACCAGCTACATTGTAAGACAAAAAGGTGCTCTCTCTCCACAGTTTGTGTATATATATATATATATATATATATAGCCCTCTCTCTCCTCCTTTTTTTTTCCCCTTCTGAACTGCAGCAATAATCCATTAAATAGGTTTCAGTCTCACATAGAATGGGCTTCATATAAAATTATCCTTTTAAAAAAAGGAAAAATACGTTCT
>JAJIYU010000982.1:0-40680 GCA_030144865.1 Tinospora cordifolia
TCTCTCTCTCTCTCTCTCTCTCTAAGGCCAGAGTGTGTTAGTAACCAGTGGTTCGGTGCCGGTCCAAACTGGTTAACTCAGTCTCAACCCGGTCTAGTAATGGATTTAAAACATTAATCAAATAATATCCTATTATAGTAGAAAAATAATTAAACATTGAATTATTAAGAATAAATTAATAATTTCAAATAATTGATTAATTAAATCTATCTCCTAATTTTTCTTTAACCCATCGTAACACCCATTACCCATTCCTTAAAAAATAAAATAAAATAATACTCATCAGTCATCAACCATTTTTTTCTCAAATTTCTTGAGAAATTATTTTTGAATATTTGGATGTTTTAGTGAACAAGTTTGAGGCATTCAATTATTCATGAATTTAATCGAAATATGTAAGTACAATACACGTGCATAAGCACTGAGTAATAATAATTTTATCTTTATTCATTTTAAATTAGTATTTTAAGTTTATATAAGATTTTCTAATTTTAAGTCAACAGATAAAAATTGTTAATTGTATTATAAGTACTATATATATAGATTGAATATTAGTAAGTTAGTTTTATTAATAAAATATAAATTTTCAATAATATATTTTTTAATTATTAAATAACGTATTCAAGTTAAAATTATAATATATACATTTTTTAAATAGTTTATTTAATATTAAGAAATTTAAAAGAGATTCATAAGATTCTACTGCATGTGTATAAAAAGGAATATGATATGCTTAAAAAAAATATTTGAGATTTCTTTTATTCAACGAAACACAATGTAATTAACATTCTCATTTTTAGATTACCTTAAATGACTTTCTTAAAAAATAATTTTTATTCTCTTTCAAAAATCTTGCCATGCCAAAGACACCCCCAAAGATGTAAGGAAAACGGTAAAATCTTATCATCTCAATATTTATCTATAAGATAACTAATCATCTCACCTCAAAGATGTGCAATTGAGTAAATGTAGAATTTAGCTAAGATGTTTGAGATATGTGTTAGACAAAAGTTTGATTCTCATGCCTTTGTATGTGTACCCATTTCACCTCGATATTCTTATTGCAAATGGGTTAATAAGTAATTTATTCTACATTTAAAGATAGTGATTTGTAAGTCACGTACAAAAGCGTAAATAGTGATTAGTTTCAAAGTGTGTAAAAATTGTAACAACTTAGGCCCACCATGATGATATTATCTCTACTTTAGCCACCACTAACTGGATGTCAGGTTTTATTCTTGACAAGACTCAAACCTGAGTCTTTCAAATGCGCTCAGCGCAATAAGACGCTCTCAAATGCACATTTAGCCCATAAATTCCCCCGAAGTCAGATCGATGTAGAATATTACAATCCACCTCCTTGAGAACAATCTCTTCCTCGAGATTTACACCTCTGGTATACACAGAGCGGCTCTGATACCATTTGTAATAACCTAGGCCAACCGTGATGATATTATCTTTACTTTAGCTAACACTGACTGGTTGTGAGATTTTGTTCTTGACAAGACTTGCACTTGAGTCTTTCAAAAGCACTAGGTATAATGAGACACCTTCAAATGCACATTTAGCCCAAGAATCCCCTAGAGTCGGACTGATGTGGAATATTATAATTCACCCTTCTTGAGAGTAATCTCGTCCTCGAGATTCACACATCTGATACACACAGAGCAGCTTTGATACCATTTGTAACAACTCGGGCCCACCGTAATGAAATTGTGTGAAACAAGAAAAACAATCAATTCAAATTACAATAAGTTTTGAATCTTTACCTATTTTGCAATATTATCAAGTAAAATAAATTGTATCACCTTCTTTGTATCTTAGCCTATTCTTGAACTCATTAATCTGATAAGCAATTTTATAAAGATGGGTAAACCCAACAACTAAAACTAAAATGATGATAAATTTTTTTGAGAAAAAAGATCAAACCACTCAATGAAAGAGCTTTTTTTTGTTTTTCACGATGTATTTTTAAGTTAGCTTTACACGTATTCAAAACATCTGAATAAAAGACATTGAGTATTATGTAGGCGATCCAACCAACCTCAGGTAGTAATAAAAGAAATTGTTGCCATCAATATTTCTTGAATAGTTGATTGACATATAACACAATACAAGGGTTCTTGTGACTTTATTTAAAAGTCCCCCAAGATAAACACTTATCCTTAGTTAATTAAGAAAAAAAAATGAAACATTAAATTAATTAATCATCAAGAAGCAAAAGCTAATGCCACAACCACAAATACAGTAGCGTACTATACAGCGTATGATCGAAAGGAGCATTAACGTTGTCATCTTCTGGAAATAATCTCATTGAGTTTTCGAATATTAAATTTTCTATAATCTCTCACGAACTCATCCCACTTCGCTTCCGTGTCCGGGCGATGCAAAGGTCTGTGCAACGCAAACTCCTTCCTCTCAACATCATCATCATCTTCATCATCATTCACGAACTCCTTCGTTTCAACATTATCATCATCTTCATCATCATTAACTCTTGAAACCGGTGGAAGCGACCACTTCCCGAATGGTCGCAGCAAATCATGAACTGCTTTCTTCTCTGCGCTTTCATCCTGATCGACTTCTTTATTTCCAAAAACTGTCTCATTAAGCCTTTTAATGAGGTCCTCTATTCTTTTATTATTGTCGCTCATCTCTCTACAACGAGTTGCTACAACCAAAGATCACAACCCAAAACTAATAATAGTAATGGCTTCTTGAATTCAATTTTTGGAAACAGACAAAATGGGGTATTTATATGTATTTTTAATTAAGCAGAGTTCGATCAGAAGAAGAAGAGATTGTTTTATTAGAAGAAGGAGACGAAGAAGGGCGAACATAAAATTATAGATTTAATTAATTAATTAATTAGTAGTAATAATAATAATAATAATAATAATAATAATAATTGTTATTATTATTTTTGTGTGGGGTGGGAATTACTATAATAAATTAAAGTTTTATATGTATAATTACTGTTTTAGTTCTTAAGATTTAAGAATAACCCCAGGCTACGCCTAGGCCCTTTTCTTTTCTTTTTATTTTTTTTATTTTTGTTGCAACATTAGGAATAATAATAAAAGTTATGAACTTAAAAATATATATATTTTTTTCAAAATTTATTTGAAAATAATAAATAGATATTTTAGTTATAATTGTTAATTTAAAATCATTTGTTTTATTAATACGATATGAACTTAATATCAATTTAATGTTTCAAATTTCGTTAATTAAGTAATAACTTGAATTTAAGTTACTTTAACAAAAAAAAAAAAAAATCTAACTTTGCTAAGAATCTCCAATTAGCCCTAGGACTCCACCTTGTGTGTATTGGTGTGCGCTGTGCTCTTGTTTAACTAAATACCAGTAGAGGCGTGACCTTCATTAATTAGTTGATCAGTTAAATGTATAAATTCAACACCAAATTACTAAATAAATATTTATGGAAGATTACAGTCACTTGTATATTATTTCATTTCAGTCTCTCAAATCACCCAAAAAAAAAAAAACTTAATTTTCTTTC
Organism: Tinospora cordifolia; assembly: GCA_030144865.1. Classification (NCBI taxonomy): domain Eukaryota; kingdom Viridiplantae; phylum Streptophyta; class Magnoliopsida; order Ranunculales; family Menispermaceae; genus Tinospora; species Tinospora cordifolia. Next base: position 3,524 of record JAJIYU010000982.1, read on the forward strand.
AAAATCACTAACTATGAAAATATAATTTGTTAGGTCAAAAATTGACCAAACAAGAATACGAAAGAGCACAAATAAGAATAATACCGAGAAACTGAAAAGAAAAACGTCTTTGTTGATGAAAAATTGTCAATAATATACCATATGCTTATAAAAGTTAGAATGGGATGAGCTTCTCCCAATGAGCAGAGATTTTTTATAGTTACAATGTAAACTTATTGGGTTAGAAAACTTTCTAGTTATGGTAAGAGTTAGAGATGACCATGAATAACCCCTTTTCTAATAAATTTGAAAGATATGGTTGATCTTTCTTGACATAGACTGTCTCCAAATTTATAGGCTAAAATTTCAAAAAGATATCATATACCATTCTGGTGATGAATTGAGTACGACCATAAGTAGTACTGGGTGTCCGTTGGAGCCCCTCTTGAACAAGTAGTCAAATTTGTGTCACTTGCATTGTGCGCTCATCCCTGGTACAAGCTCGAGTAAGCTCATCTTACAATTCCCTCTGGCCCAAGTTGACAATACTTGATTTTTCAAATTCCTATCGTGCCCATGCTTGGTAAGAGCTTTATGCTTACTAATCTATTCTCATTTGAGATTAACTAGGCCTAAGCAAGGGTTGATACTAAAAAACATGTGTCCATCCCTAGAATGAACACATCACGTGTCGTGGGTCTAAGTTCATGGTACGTGATTTTTTGAATCCATTCTTTTGTCATTTCACATGCTCATCCTTGACTAGTGCTTATCGTTGTTAAACTATGCTTAGCCTTGGTTACAAGCTCACTTTGTTTGAACTCGGCTCATGTGAGCTTTTCCATCTCAAAATATTAGGCTTCCACGTCAAATTGAGACTTGCTGATGTAGTATGTTAGCTTTTGGTTTCCTTGTTCTTCCCTATTTAAGGTTGAGCTAATGGCTAAGCTTGAAATAGGCAAGTAGCTTAGCAACCCTCCTTGTATTGGTTTTGATAAGAATGAGGGTGAATTGAGGTATTCTTTGAGTTTGGCAAAAGCTTCCTTGCAGTCTTCACCCCAAACTTGTAACTTATTCTTCATAATTTTGAATAATGGAAGGTAGTTATCAGTCGACTGAGATATGACTTGGTTCAACGCGATCAAAACTCAGAAATATAAGGTTGAAGGGAACCCTAACCTTCATCGATATATATGTTAAACATGTGTAGAAACCCTATATTTTTAGTTACCTTCACTAGCAGTGGCACGCTTTCGTCTCTAAAACCTACCTAGACGCCACATAACAACCTTTCTTCTTCTCAAACACATCTTAGAGTGATCTTGATTCATTTCCATCATTTCCCAATAGATTCTCAAGAAGAGAGCTAAGAAGAACCGCACATCTTGGGTGAAGCAGGTTGCAACTTCTTTACAAATGGTAGCAAGCAAGGTAAACTCTAATACTCATGTAGATTACCTGTTTCTAATCATGGTTCTGCATTTTTCTAAGTGCATACGCATTGTTTTGGTATCACAGATCAGTTGAAGTAGTGAAACGCATCCATTGAGGCAAACAAAGAGGAAACACATACAACAAGGTATAATACACATTCGATTGGGTTAAAATATGTATTTTAAGTCTAGTATAAAAGTATTGAAACACCATAAATGAGAGAACGTGAAGGAAACTCGCATGAACATGCAGTTTCTAGAAAATCACGTTCCTACCACGGTAATCATAAGAAGATAATGGTATTACTCTTTGTTCTGACCATTGTACACATGCCATTGACTATTTCGGTTAGGAAATTGTTTGATCGATATTTGAAACATTTAAAATGCATTAATGATTGCAGTAAATCTTAAAGGTTGAGAATTCAAGTCCTTGGAACAACAAAGCAAGGACCAAGGAAATCAGATAATTAGGGGGGAATGATTACCTTGCTCCCTAGTCTTATTTGAGTTTTAAATGCTAAACGTGAAGCTTCTGTACTCTATGATGAATGCCTAGAAGCATCTTAGGTTGTATTTAGACATTGATTTGATATTATGATGTCTTTTGTTGGTATAGTGATGCATAACATGATTCCAATATCTATGCTCATTGTCCACTTGCTTTCATAATATGTGATATAAATAATTATATGTATGACAATCGTGAAATGATTATCAAGTCTAAATTACTCGAAGGATATTAATTGTTCTATATTTTCCACGCTTAATGTGATGAGATGAATGACTGAGTGATTTTAATGAAAGTTAACTTAAGACTTGAACCACGTATCGGCGCAGTGGTCCAAGGGGGATCACTTTGGGTGTTTTCGCTAATGGAATGATGGGCTAGTCCTTAATTATCGATGATAGAACAATGGGTGTGACCCTAGTTTTTTGGTGATGGAACAATTGCTGTGACCTTAGTTCCCAGGTTGGGTAATGGGTGTGCGATTTCCTTGTCTCCTTTGATATAATAATGATGAGAGAAAACTAGGGTTAAGTCTTCCGGTCTAATTAACAGCTGCTAAACAACTGAATGATTGAAACGCTTAATATATACAAAGTATTTACATGTTTGATATTTTGGCTTAAATAATACTATGAATGTACGGTGTATGATTTACCGGACTCTCGAGCTTACACCCATCTTTTCATTTCAGGTGATATTCGAGGCAATGTTTGTCGACCAGCATATCCCAGACACTTTTCTAGCTAGTTTTCCAACCTCACGGTGGAGGTTGTTTTATGACATTTTTATTTACTGGATATGTGATCCACCAGATTGATTTAAGTTGTTAATTTCTTTTATGGTTTAGATTTTGACCATTCAAGCCATGTTAAAGAGTTTAATGGGGAGACTTTGCTTTATGATTTTTAAATCTTAAGTGTTAAAGTTAATGATTTATTTATCTTATTATCTTAGTATATTTTACATGGGTCATGCCTTAGTTAGTTCAAGAATCCGTTAAGTGATTTGGATGAGTTTTGATATGTCCAGAAAGTGTTTAATGAGATTTGAATGTGAGAATAGTAACATTTTGGTTCTTGACGGTCGACACGTGTAGTGTCTCAGTGATAGATTTAATGCTTTATGGGCATGTCTCTGCCTGCGTTACCCAATGTGACAGAAAAGAAGGACAGATAACTAGGGTGTTACAGAATAATATTGAGAAATTGAGGAAAAAGCTCAGAAAAATCATTTTTATTGATGAAAAATCCTCAATAATGTACCATGACTTTGTAAAAATTAGAATGAGATACCCTTCTTCTCATGGATAGGGTATGTATAACTATAATGGATTAGGAGACTTACCCTTTATGGTAGGATTTAGGGATGACCAGGAACGACCCCTTTTTGACGAAATTTACAAATATGTTTAATTTTCCTCGTTATGAATTGTTTCTAGAGTTATAGAATAAAATTTCAGACATATCATATACCATCTTAGTGCAAATATATTATATAATGCTGGTTTTAATTTTTTTTTTAAATTTATTTCGTCATTCATTTATGAAGTTACTAACAATTGAAAATTTCTTTTGTATTATAGAAAGTGCGATTTTTTTTTTCCATTTATTTTTTTCCTTCCTTTATACAAAAAATTATTGAATCTATTTGATGTTAGTGTATGGTATCATGATGTTGAAATTGTTAGTATAAAATTGCTAAAAAAGTTGTTATTTAATTATTTAATGTAATATTTAATAATTTATTAGGTACATATTAATAGTTAGAACCAGACAAAACTGACGAACTAGGACAACCCGATTTTTAAAACATATGGGTATGGACAAACTAGTGTTGTTTATTTTTGTAATCAGGTTGGGTACTAACATAGCATATACTTGTTGAGGAAAATCACATTTCTATACAAAAGGTAAATATTGTGAAAATACTACATGCATATAGAGTACAAGTAATGCAAACTTAATATAGAAAATATCATTTTTTGTAAAAATTAATTTGTATATTATACAAATATTTGTTGTATATTATCAATATATTATATGAATATAGAAGATATACAGTTGTAAAAACATCATTTTTTATTTGTTTAATTTTTATTTTTGTGAGTTAGAATAGGTCAAAGGAGGGCAAGAATATGGCATACTATTTCTTTCACGGCCCTAGATGTTTACTTGCCCTCCATTTTCAGCTTGTATAAATAACAAATAAAACCCTAGACTGTGAGCTTTGAAAATTCTTCAACTCTTCCTCTTTTGAATTCATAGTAAATCATTCTCATGGCTTTATGGTTTTGAATATTTGCTTTGACAACTCTTTTTGCATTTAATTTGGTCCAAAGATAGGTTGTCTGAGAAATCGCTTTGACGCCCTAATGAGAAATAAATCCAATAAATATATGAATATTTAATAAAAAATTGATATTATAAAAAGTTGTAAAATGATGCAAATATTTTTTATATTTATTAAAAAATAATAATTTTTATAGTTTGTATAATACTTTCTTGTTACCTATACATGTCTATATTGAAATTTTTGTCAAAAAAAAAAACTTGGGCTAATAGGTGAAAAAATCTCAATGTGTTATTTTTCTGACAAAATAATTTGAGCATTTCAAAATGTATAAAATAAGACAAACCTTTGAGTTTGGTAGCAATTCTATTCTAAAGGTAGTGGACGCATGGACATGGCATTTGCTACTTACGTGGCATCATTCAAGTAATATTTTTTTGTGTTGGGACTAATCCCAGGACACACATACATTATAGGGGGAGAAGGAAAACTCCCCCGATCAACCTGCATGATTTTCACAAAAAAAAGGGCAACGTGTCCTCCCAGGCACATGTGGCTCTATTTTGCTACCTGAATTCGACTACAACGTGAGCCTTACCATTAGAAGACCTTGGCATGTGTTTTATTTCGATCAATCTCTCAACAGTTAACTAATGAAAATCAAATAAAATAGGTTCAACATGCTCCAACCCCTCCTATTGAGAGTTTAAGCTTTGGACCACAGAGCGGGCATCTGAAAACACTGTCAAACCATTCCTACCCTGTGAATTTTCCATACCAATCTGGATGGCATGTGGTTCCTCCTCCTCCACAGAGTTCGTCTCTCCAATATATGCACACCCTCCTTTAGGATGATGTTGTCTCCAGATATCAACATCCATCCAATTGCAGAGGTTGAGGATCTGGGGCAGCGAGCTGCATTCGTGAAGATGCAAATATCTGTATTCCCTTTGCTCCAAATTTCCGATCGTGGAGCCTCTGAATTATCTACACTTTCTTCCCTACTTCGATTGTATTCACCAACTTGTGCCTGTACAATTTCAATCACCATCTCTGGGTTCATCACCGCAGCTTTGAACACTCCCTCATTCTTGCATTTCCATAACCTCCATAGTCCCCATGTAGCCCATTGCCAAAGCTCCTCATCAGCCTCTCTCTCTTCTGCCCACCGCATAAGGTTACACCAAGAGTCCTTGAAAGAGGTTGCAACAATTCTTCTAGAGTCGATACTTGCTGGGCAACCAAACCAAAAGGCCCGAGCATAAAAGCATGTAAAACATATGTGGACACTATCCTCCTGCTGGTTTGCATAATTGACATTCACCTGATATGAAGATTCTTCTCTTTGCCAAGGCTGATTGGAATGCCAGGAAATTGTTGCATACACGCCAGAGGAATAACTTGATTTTGCTGGTGGTATTAATTTTCCATATGTGGTTCCATACCGATTCTTCCTGAGATTGAATTCCATAATTAGATGTGCAAGCAGCTGATTCCGATGTGTTGAAGTTGAATCTCTTGCAATATGATAACCACTATGCACTGAATACTCACCAGACTTGGAGAAGTGCCATATCAACTTATCTGGGCAACCCCTTCTACTTAGTGGAATCTTCTGGATGATCTTGGCATCTTCTTTCCTAAATAGTTGTCTCAAAAGAGGCCCATTCCATTCTTCAGAATCCTACTTCACCAAATCACTAACTCTGATGTAGTCTCCCCTTGGTTGGGAAGTGATTAAAATGTAATCGATTTGGGAAACCAAAGATCTCGCCAAATGTTTATATCTTCTCCTAAGCCCACCCTCCACCTAATTCCATTACTTAGTAAATATCTTCCAAAAAACATGTTTTGCCAACCCCAGGAGGGTCTTCTTCCTATTCCCTCATCAAGGAAAGATGTGTTTGGAAAATATTTGCCTTTGAATAGGGCTCCCAACAATTCATTGGGATGTTGGATTATTTTCCACCATTGTTTAGCTAGGAATGCTTTGTTCATGGATTCTATGTCTCTGATTCCCAGCCCCCCTTCTATCTTAGGCCGACATGTGTGCTTCTAAGAACACCAATGAACACCCCTTTCCTTCTTCTCGGATCGCCACCAAAAAAGATCAATGCGGTAACATATGTTTCTGTAGGCCCATTTGGATAAGCGGTAGCAAGACATAAAGTAACTTGGGATACTTTGAGCCACTCCTTTCTTGCATGGTTCAGATATTATTTCCCCAACCATTCACATAGTTTTCTACTAGGGCAATCACCTTGTTGAAAATGATCTACCAAATTGAATGTCAGCACCCAGATACATACCAAAAGAATTGCATACCTTAACCTGGATTATCTGTGCCAATGCTTCACCTTCCTGTTGGGACACCAATGGGCTATAGGCAATGGCACTCTTGCGTTTATTGATTCTTTGCCTTGATGCGTTGTAGTAGATATCGAGAATGGTTGCTAGCATGGCTAAATCTTCGATAATGGCTTAACAGAAAAATAGGGAATCGTCTGCAAATAATAGATGAGATATGATAGGCCCATTACTGCTCACTTGGAATCCATGCAGCGCACCATCTTCCATATCTTTCTGGATCATTCCTGTTAGGAACTCAATGCATAGGATGAAGAGGTACGGGGATAGGGGATCCCTTGCCGAATGCCTCTGGTAGGAGTGATGATCTTGCTCGGGGAACCATTGACAAGGATCTCGTATGAGACTAAGGATATGCAAATTTGCACCCACCTGATCCATCTGGGGGAAAAGCCCATCTGTCGCATGATTATCAAGATAAAATTCCACTCCACCTTGTCGTAAGCTTTGGACATATCAGTCTTAATAATTGCATGCTTACTATCTTTCTTCTTGCCTAATATAGAGTGGAAAATCTCATGAGCGACCAGTATACTATCAGAAATTTGTTTTTCCTTCACAAAAGAGTTCTGAGCTGAGCTGATAAGGTCCGGGATTACTCGCCATAGCTGATTAACCAAGGTTTTAGAGATCACCTTATAAATGGTGTTGCACAGGTATCAAGGTCTCAAGTTCCCCACACATTTTAGATTCTTGCATTTTGGAATCAATGCAATGAAGGTCTTGTTTCACATGGGGTTCAAGATGAAGGAGTTGAAGAAATTCAAAATTGCATGAACGACCTTACTCTTGGTAATGTCCCAGTAATCCTGGAAGAATCCAACAGTAAGGTCGTCCGATCTTGGGGCTTTAGAGGGGCTCATTTCAAATAGAGCCTCTTCAATTTCCTGGAGGAGACTGGTTGGTCGAGAGAACCCAGCCAATGATCAGAAAGCTTGTTGGTAATGATATCCTAGGTCAAGAAAGAGAGGTTAGATTGGTTAGAGGTAAATAGGTTATGGAAGTGATCTGAAGTAACCCCATCAATGTTGCATGTTGTTCAACCCATTCGTTATTCCCATTCAACAACCCCTAATTTTATTATTCCTTCTCCTATGCTTGATTTTCTCGTGGAAGAACCATGTATTACGATCCCCTTTTTGGAGCCACTTAGCTCTAGCCCTTATCTTCCAATATTCTTCTTCTGATGCCCAATGATCTTTCAATTGACCCTCCACTCTTCTGATATCCTCTTCATTGCCTCTTGATTCATAGAATTCTTTTAGCAACATGGAGAAATGATTCACCATCTGCCTCGAGTTGGCTTCCGGCGAGTTTTTCCTCTAATTGAGAAAAACTGCTACTATTTGACTTATGTAATCAATTACTGATGGGCAAGATGCCTGTTCAGGCAAGCTCTACAAGCCTTGGCAACTTCTTTGTAGCCATCAAACTTGAACCACCTCTTGTCGTAAATCAATCTCTGATTTTGATTTTTGATAACATGAACAGTCGTGTTTATCATAATTGGCAGATGATTCGAGCCCATTGAAGGCACCACACTGACAGTAACATTTGGAAATAGTTCAATCCAGTCCTTTGACCCAAGATCCCTATCCAATCTTTCCATTATCAGGTTGTCGCCAATTTGTTTGTTATTCCATGTAAACCGGGGCCCTTGAAAACCCAAGTCCATCAGCCCTGCTTGGGACGTCAAATTCTGGAGGTCATCTGGGTTACCTCCACTCCACAGGGTGCCCCCTATCTTTTCACTTACATCAAATATGACATTAAAACCCCCTAGCAGTACCATAGGTTGCTCTGATTCGATGAGCAAAGATGTGCCATTGACTCTTCCTCACATTGAGATCTGTACTTGCATATAACTCCAATGGCCCGCCATTTAACACTACTTTGGACATCTTCCACTAGGACCTCGATGAAATAATCACTGTAAATCAACACAAACACATCAACTTCCTTCTTCCAGAACACTACCGTGCCTCCTTTTCTGCCCCTTGGAGGAACCGTAAGGCAACATTGGAATTTTAGTTTGCATCTTATTTTCTCCAACTTGTCATGTTTGTTTTTGGTTTCAAACAGAAATAGAATATCTGGGGAATGACTAAAGACTACTCTTTCTAGCGCCCAAACTCTCGGGGGATTCCCCACTCCCTGACAGTTCCAGGCCAACAGTTTCATTGGGTGGTCGGGGACCTGTAAAACCCCAAATTTTTTAAATGCGTATACATCGAAAATAAATTTTTTTAAAAATTATGAAATAAATGTAAAAATGTTTGAAAATATATCACAGCCCATTTCGTCGGGCCCCTAGAATACACTAACTAGGCTTCCGTTGGTAACTCACAGGGTACTATCCCCACCTCTTGAGGTTTTATTTCGCCTTCGCAGAGATTCGAACGAAGGACCTGGTGTCACGGGGCTAGTGCTTTGGTTAAGGGACACCCGTGCGACACCCAACTAAGTTACTCAGTTCGTAGAGTCAGCCAATCTGCAAGTAAAAAGAAATAACAACACAAGCAAGGTAACAGTTAAGGCAATAATAATAAAAGGAACTTTTATTAATATCTAAATCAACTGTACATTTGTATGGTTACACAAAGGAAACACGCACACACACTAGGGGAGCAGGTGCAAGTAGTGGACCACGTGCTATCAATAGCACGCCGTCAATAAGGGACGATTGTGATAGCTTTACAAAGGAACACTTGAATATAGGGGACACCTATGCACTACACTAGGCGACTACCACCTCCCATACAAGGTAACTCTTAAGCTTTTTGTGTACATCCAAAAGGAAACATTAAAAGTGAGGCTAATCATAGTGGGCCATTTAGAGGGTGAAACGAACTCCGATCGTGACCAAATTTCATGGGCCCTCTAATATAGTTACAGCGCATGTCCAGACATGACTGTCATAGACTCCCCTACTTAAAATGGCGACACTCCTGTCGGCGGGCTGGCAAGGTACTCGATGATCTCTGCTTCATGCTGCTCCAATGCACTGGCTGGTTCCCAACTAGCCTCAACTTCTGGTGGCCCTTCCACTTGATTAAGTACTCTGATTGAGATTGCTTCTGTGAATGTCCTGGAACTCTGCGATCCGCTACAATGTACTCCACCTCTCGATCTAGTCTTTGTTTGACATTTGATGTAGGTCTTGAAGTATTGCCTCAAACTAAGTCTTCTTGATCTGCACAAAACGACTTCAAGTTGCTTACATGGAAGATGGGGTGGAAATAGCTCCATTTCGGCGGGCAATTCGAGCCGGTAAGCAGCTTTACCAACTCTTTCAGTGATTGTGAATGGCTTCTCATACTTGCGAACTACTTCCTATTGACCTTCTTGAAAAATCTCATAATATCCGATTGAAGCTTCAAAAGGACTTGGTCACCCACTTGAAACGAAGCTAGTCTTCTCTTCTGATCTGCCCACTTCTTCATTCTTTTAGAAGCCTTCTCCAGATAAGCTCGAACAATTTCACTAGTCTTCTTCCACTCCTTTGCAAACTGATATGCTCTGGGACTACTCCCAGTATAGCCAATATCAACTATGTGTGGCGTCAGTGGTTGTTGGCCCATTACTAGCTTAAAAGGACTCTTCGAGGTCGAAGAGCTGCGTTGCAAGTTGAAACAAAAGTAAGCAACGTCTAGCAGATTCACCTAATACTTCTGATTGGCACTAACAAATTGTCTCAATTATTCTTCCAGCATGCCATTAAATCTCTCAATCTGGACGTCTATTTGTGGATGACAGCTTGTGAAAAAATTCATATGGGATCCCAAGAGGTGAAAGAGCTCTGTCCATAAATGCCCAGTGAATCTAGAATCCTTGTCATTGATGATGGTTTAAGGAACACCGAAATATTTCACCACATGCCTCAAAAAAAGGTATGTCGTCTCCTCTGCCGAATAATGCTAGGGAGCTGGGATGAAGGTGACATATTTTGAGAATTTATCTACCACCACCACAATCGAGTCGTACTCCTCCACTTTAGGCAAGGCACTGATGATGTCCATGGTTACACTCTCCCATGGACGATGAGGAACTGGAAGTGGTTCTAGAAGCCCCAACGGCTTGGCTCGTTCCACCTTGTCCTGTTGACAGATCAAGCAAGTCTTGACATATGCTTCCACATCTTCCTTCATCTTTGGTTAATAATATCTACATTTTAACAAAGCCAAAGTGCGTTGACCACCTGAATGACCTGCTCACTGAGTGTCATGGCATTCATGCATTAACTCTGTGCGAAGTCCTCCAATGCGGGGTACATAGAGACGACCCCCTTTTGTGATGAGCAACCCATCTCTGATGTGAAATCTTCTTATTTGACCCTCTTCTGCTAATGGCCACAGAGTTTGAACCTGAGTGTCTGACTATAAACCTTCTCGAATCCTGTCATGTAGGGTGGTCTGAAGCTTGGTGACACTCTTTTGAGCTTCAACTGATAGGGCGGCAAGTTCTACTTTTCTATTCAAAGCATCAGCAACTTGATTTGTTCGCCCTAGCTTGTGTTCTAACACCGTATCAAATTCTGAAAGGAGTTTTTGCCACCGAGCCTGTTTTGCAGTAAGTTTCTTTTGGGTTAGAAGTGTGAGATAGCTGCATTGTTTGTCTTCATTACAAACTTGGAACCCAATAGATAATGTCTCCATGTTCGAAGGCAATGAACCACAACCAACAGTTCCTTTTCTTGTACAGTGTATCGGTGTTCTCCCTCAAAAAATTTTTGACTTTCAAAAGCCAAAGGATGTCCCTCTTGGACCAGCACTCCACCAAGTGCAAAATCCGAAGCGTTTGTATGCACTTCAAAAGGCTTGCTCAAATCCGGTAGAGCAAAAACAAGATCTTCTACCACAACCTGTTTCAGATCAGCAAATGCTCGCTGGCACTCTTCTGACCAAACCCAAGGTTGATCCTTCTTCAACAAGTTTGTCAAGGGCGCTGCTCATGTTGAATATCTCTTAATGAACTTATGATAGTAGTTCACCAAACCAAGAAAGGATCTCAATTCTGACATAGTGGTTAGAACCTTCCAGTCCACAATGGTTTGGACTTTCGTCATGTTCATCTTTAGTTTGCCACCACCAATGTAATGACCCAAGAAAGCAATCTCCTTCTGTGCAAAAGAACATTTCTCTTCCTTCACATAGAGGCGATTATTTCATAGTAGCTCAAACACAATCTTCAATTGAGAAAGATGTTCCTCTAGAGTAGGGCTATAGATTACAATGTCATCCAGATATACTACCACAAACTTGTCAAGGTACTCATGAAATATCTCATTCATCAACGTACAAAACGTCGCTGGTGCATTGGTTAACCCAAAAGGTATCACCAAGTACTTCAATGCTCCATAGCACGTCACACAGGTGGTCTTAGGTTCATCTCCTTCGACAATCCAAACTTGATGGAACCCCGACCACAAATCCAGCTTTGTAAAGTATCGAGCTGCACCCAACTGATCAAACAGGTTAGCAATTAAAAGAACAGGATATTTGTTTTGAACAATTACCTTGTTTAGAGCCCGGTAGTCCACACACATTCGAAGACTACCGTCATGTTTCATCTGAAATAACACTGGTGCCCCATAAGGAGCCTTGGAGGGGCGAATGAACCCAGTATCAATGAGCTCACTCAGCTGCTTTCGTAACTCGGCTAACTCCAGAAGTGTCATCCGATACGGATGACGTGCAGGCGGGCTCGCCCCTGGAATCAATTCAATCTTGTGGTCGATAGGCCTTCATGGAGGAAGCTCTTTTGGTAATTCTTCAGGCAACACGTCCTTGAAGTCGGCTATCAACTTCGCTACTGCCTTCGAAATTGGTTGGAGAGAAGTGGCCACATATGTTTGCTCACCTTTCTTGAACCCCCTTTTCAATTGAAAAAGCGAAACTCTATTGTCTTTCGGTTCCACCACAATGGTCGGGATCATGCAAGGAGCATCACCTAACAAACACAGGGCCTCGAGATAAGGCATTGACACTTCCTTAGCTTCACACAGAAATTCCATGCCCAAGATCACCTTGAAGTCATCCATAGGTATTGCCATGTAGTTTGTTATGCCTGCCCACTTTTGTGGGTACAACCCTTGCAACACCATGGATTGGTCTAGCCGTAGAATTAACTGTTTTGATCTTACTAGAGTCTCCTTTTAGCTTGAAACCCAATCGTTCCATTTCGCCTTTGGCAATGAAGTTATGTGTGGCTCCAGTGTCCACCATTGCTCGAGTAGTCTTTCCATTGATTCTCACCTCAATAAACATCAGTCCTTTAGAAGCACCCTTCTGCTTCCTAGAAACTTGCCCCTTTAAGGCATTCAACAACCGAAAAGCACCCATCCTTGGTTCTTCATGCTCATCTTCTGTGGCTTGATCATGAGATGTCCCCTCAACTTGTAGAGCATTCAAGGCACTCTTTTGAGGACATATCGCTATTCGATGTGGGCCAGAACATAAGAAATACTTCAATGGTTTGACTTTGAAATTTGCAGTAGAAGTCGAAGATGTTGACGACTGTTTGGATGAAGAGGCCCCTTTGTTAAAGTAGTTCTTCTTCTTGCTAGAGCTACCCTAATCCTTTCTTGATGATGTCTTTTGATTGTTCCCATTTAAAGGTTTCTTCTTTTCATTTGAGTTTGAGTTTGAAGTGTAATCAGTAAGGCACTTTGCAGCAACTTGAGCGAATGCATAATCTTCAATTTGTTGCTGTCGTAGTTCACTCTGAGCCCACGACTTTAATCCATCTAAGAAGAAGAACAACTTCTCCTTCTCAGTTATGTCTGGGACATCTAGTGTCAAGGCCAAAATTGCTTCACATACGCTCAGACACTACTAGTGTGTTGGAGTTTCGAAGCTTCTACCTAGCTAAGAATTTCACATCCTCCGGAAGGAACTGACGCTTGAGTTGTCTCTAGAGAGCTTCCCAAGAATCAATTTTAACCAACCCGTTTTGGACATCTCTGTATCGATTTCGCCACTGTAGCTTGGCACCACCACTAAAGTATATTGTGGCTATGGAGACCTTATCCTATTCAGTCTCAGGCATCACCATGTTCAAATACTGCTCAATGTCAAAAAGGAAGTTATCTAATTCTTTTGCATCTCTTGTCCCCCTGTAATGTTTCAGCTTAGACAACTTTACCTTTCACATTACTTCTGGCTCTCGTGGACCACCCATCCTAGCCAATCTTGTTAGGACATTTATCCTAGCATTCACATCGCCCAGTTGACCCTAGATTTCTCTGAAGGCCACGTGAGCTTCCTCAGTTACAGCATCAAGCGCTTCCCCGAAGGTGTGTTTACCCCATTCATGGAGTTTCACACGTTCCACCAATCGCTCCACGGTGGCCATTCATTCAGCAGTTTAGGCAGCTTGCCTTTCTAGTTCCTCCAGGCGCTCTCTGGTAGACTTGTTCTGTATTGCCACTGTCTCGTTACTTGGCTCTAATACCACTTGTCACGGGGCTAGTGCTTTGGTTAAGGGACACCTGTGCGACACCCAACTAAGTTACTCAGTTAGTAGAGTCAGCCAATCTGCAAGTAAAGAGAAATAACAACATAAGCAAGGCAACAGTTAAGGAAACAGTAATAAAAGGAACTTTTATTAATATCCAAATCAGTTGTAAATTTGTATGGCTACACGAAGGAAACATGCACACACACTAGGGGAGCAAGTGCCACTAGTGGACCACGTGCTAGCAGTAGCACACCGTCAATAAGAGGCGATTATGATAGCTTTACAAAGGGATACTTGAATGTAGGGGACACCTATAAGGTAGCTCTTAAGCTCTTTTTGTACATCCAAAAGGAAACATCAAAAAGTGAGGCCAATCATACTAGGCCATTTGGAGGGCGAAACGAACTCCGATCGCGACCAAATTTCACGAGTCCTCTAATATGGTTACAATGCATGTCCAAACATGACCGTCACACTGGAGCATAAACACCTTGTTCATTCCTCATCTGCTATCATTGAGCCTGTGACAATAAAAAGACGCCTTTTTATTATCACAGCCCATTCCGTCGGGCCCTTAAAACACACTAACTGGGCTTCTGGTGGTGACTCACAAGGTACTATTCCCTCCCATTAGTTCTTTCACCTCCGTAGAGATTTGAAGCAAGGACCTGGGGCATAAGTATCTTGATTTCACGAAACCCACTACCATTAATCCCATTTATTTTCACAACCCACTCTTGGGCCCACAATGCCTCCGCACCTGTGCACAAGGCTTCTACACCTGCGGTGACTCACAAGGTACTGTCCCCTCTCCTTGGGGTTTTCTCACCTTTGCGAAGTTTCAAACCCATGACCTAAGACTTAAGTACATAGATATCGCAAAATCTGCTACTATTGAGCTAACCTATGCACAGGTGAGGAGGCATTGTGGGCCCAGGAATGGGTTGTGACAATAAAAATGCTCCTTTTTATTGTCACAGCCCATTCTGTCGGCCCCCAAGAACACAATAAATGGGCTTTCAATGGTGACTCACAAGGTACTGTCCCCTGACCTTGGGCTTTTCTTTCACTTTCGCGGAGATTCGAACTAAGGACATAGGGCATAAGTACCTTGTTCATCCCTCATCTGCTACCATTGAGCTGTCAACTCAATGGTAGCAGATTTTGCAAAAATCTATGTACTTAAACCCCAGGTCATGGGTTTAAAACTCCGCAGAGGCGAAAAAACCCAAGGGGAGGGGACAGTACTTTGTGAGTCACTGCAAGTGCGGAGGCCCTGTGCACAGGTGCGGAGCCATTGTGGGCCCAAGATTGGGTTGTGACAAAACATGTTTTAAATGTTTATTATATGATATTTTATGAAAATAAAATAAATTGAAATGTCAGATAGTGGGGAAAAACTCAAAAAAACGTTGAAAAAAATAGTCACACTATTGATCGCGGTCATTGAAGTGTCAACCGAGGTCATCGGAGGAAAATGAAGAAAAAAAAGAGGTCACATTGGTGATCGCGGTCACTGGAGTGACGATCATGGTCATTGCACGATATTTAAATATTTTTCAAGCCTTAATTTCATCATTTCACTTAGATTTCTCCAAATCATTCCAGAGCTTTAGAGAGACAATTTAGAGTTGATCCAAGGAGGATCTAAAGGTTTGAGATAGTAATTTTAACCTCTCAATCATGTCAGTTTAAGATCTATGTTTTTATTTAGATAAATTATGCAGATTCAGTATCAAAAACTAAGAATTTGAGAGTTCTTGACGCATAAAGCGATCCTGAACCAAGTAAGCTCGGATCTTCCTTCTAAACTAAGAGTTTATCGATTTAGAACTAAATTCTAGAAGTTTTAACTATTCACTTTTAGTTTTGGACAAATCTAGAGGAATTTCACCTATTTAGAGGGTTTCTGAATGTGCAATTCCTTAGATAGGTAATAAAACTCAATCCATTCATCCTTTGAAGAAATAATCAGTTTTAAATACATTTAACTCTTAGTTTGGAATGTGTTGATTGTAATTTCGCACTTTAATGGGGTAAAAAGGAAAATCTGGTTTAACCCTTTTGATAAAAGGTGGAATTTTATGATGAAATTGGAATGAAAATACTATTTAGTAAGGGGGTTTGTTGATTCGGAGTAAATGATGAAATTTATGTTTTCAGATTCTGGGCTTTGAGCATTGATCTTCGCAAGTAGGTGCAAGGGTCATTCTATATTATCAGGTGGGCAGGATTCTGTTACTCACTAGAATTATGTAAACCTAAAGTTCAAAGCATGATGTTTGTGTAGCCTAGGATGTTAGATGCATGCTAGGATGTGTTTGACTCTTGAATGCTTTGATTGATAATTGAGCATAATGTTTGGTTATATACTTTTAGTATATTATTGAACATGAAACATAATGTCTGGTTATTTCTATTACTTGCTACATGATTTAGATACCTTCCATGACGACATGGTATGGAATGAAAATGGTTGAAACTAAAAGAAGATTAATGGAATAATAAGAATCCATGTACTAGTGCGATGGTGCATCCATTGGCGCTTCGCAGCAATATTTGTCATGCATAGTTCTGAATCCCATTGTTGGTGTTCTTAATAGAGTCGCCTGCGGCGGCTAAGGGTTCCTCGGACGGGTTGGCGATGGCCGTACACTATTGCACCTATTCTTGGATGTGTGTCAAGGTCAGGAACAATAGCGTGGCTCGAGACGTTATTGGCCAGGACCGATTTCTTGACATTGAGGGACACTGGGAGAATATTTCTTTTGGTCTTAGAGTGCAATAAAACAAATGAATACTTGAAACGATTAATGTAATGAAAGTGTGTACATGTTTTGAATTTTGGTTTATAAAATGCTAGCGATGTGTAGAGATAATCCACTAGGCTTTTGAACTCACCTCACTTTCTTTTACAAGTACTCGTAGAGGTGAAGTATATTGATGGACTGGAGGATGTAGGATAGCCTCATTGGGAGGTTACCCCATAGGACTTTAGTTTGTTTCGATTTTGAAACTATTTTAAATAAAAATTTTATTTTGTAGGGAAAACTGGGGCATGTTGCACATTTTACTCTATATTTGTGATATAAATTTTGAAGCACTACATTTGTTTCGAACTGTAAATTTTCGAGAAGTTTTTGAAGAAATGTTTCAGCTGCAAAGGAAGTGTATATTTTTTTTAGTATATGTGAACTGTACAGCATTGGTTGTATATTTTGATATTTGATTCTGCTGCAGTATCTTAATCAATTGTGAATAATTTCTGTAAAAATCTGGTGATGTGTTTTGATATAAATTACTGTTAGTTTAAAAGTTGTATGAAATGGTTTTTTTATTTTACTCTACTGAGATTGGTGGAAAGGATGGACAAACATTTTATGGATTGAGAAAAGGCTAGTGACTACCTCGATCTCCGGCGACCGAGAATTGATTAGATATATCCCACACGCCCAGCTGAACCATCAAAGGGGAGCGCGACATCGACGTTGGGCCCCGACATGACGCGTGGCGAAGGATGGTGCTTCCTGACCAAGGGGCTAAGGTGTCACAAGACCGTTCCAGGTCGGTCGCCTCCACCCACTCATTCTCCTCACTAACCACTACCTTTGCCTTCTTTGAGCAACCACCACCGCTAATGCGGTTGCTACATATGTTTTCTTCCTCCTGTGCTGGGTTCAAACCGTTATCTTGATCCAAATTGGAAGGGCCAGGAGGGGTAGAGGCTTGCTTAGGTTATTCTCTTCTTTCTTGTAAATTGTCCTCCCCTTCCTTTTCCTATTCTTCCAACACCTTTCTCACCTTATTTTGAGATGTTTGGACCATTCACAGGGGATATGCTATTGACAGGAAAATCTTGTTGATTTTGGTCTCTGGGACGTCCCAAAAAACACTCCTCTTGATTCCTTAGTGTTGGGCTGTAATCTGAGAGTGGACCCTTAGATTTTTGTTTGGGTATTAGGTTGGAGGCCTCACATTTAATGGCTCAGGGTAGCCCATGTATGGATATGTCTGGGCTCCAAATTGGGCTTGCCACTGGGCCATTGGGTACATATTGCCAATCCAGGGTAGAGTCTAGTATGTGGGGTGCCTTCTCTCCTCAGCGCCAGTCCACTCCTGTGGGCCCAAGAGCCTTGCTTTTCTCATACAGGAGATTGGAAACTGATGTACTGGATCTGTTGGTCTGCCTTTTCCCTAAAACCTTGGAGCGGCGCAGTGCTATATCGTCATCCTAGAGTCACTTTTATCATCATTGTTTGGATACACTAGTTTCACGCCTGAGCTTTCACATACTCCGGTGGTCTCCTAGCCCATCCCTAACGAAATTGCCTTGCCTTCTTTAGTAAACTCCATGCCTGGCTCATCACATGCCTCTATACTTTGTTCTGGCTGGTAGACACTGAATCACCACCCTCCCGGTTCACTTTTGAGTTTCCTCAACCCCTCCTTGGAGAGCCTGTCCTGGCTTTCAGCCAATCCCCATATGGTGAAGGCATTGTCAATTCCCTCCTTCCTAATTTTGACTTCTCCTTGCGAAAAGCTTCCTCGTGGTTCACTTGACCACAGTTATGGCAAAAGGTAGGGAGCCTCTCATACTTCAGAGAAACCTAGGTTTGTGAACTGTTCCCTGTAACCTGGAATCTCATAAATTTACATTGTTCATGCCTCTACTTCCTAATTTTGACTTTTCTCTCTATCACCTAGTCGGCTTCATAACCAGATTTCCTTTCAGGTAATCAACAAGCATGGTTCTTTTTAAATTTCTTTATCTGTCCCATTGTGTTTTTTAGTCGATCGATTCTTTCTTCTATTGTAGCTTTAATGAAAAGGGCAACCTTTCCAATCCAAATCCCCATGAAGAAAAAGAATTTGCTTCCGATCAATTCAAGCAAGAACCTGAACGTGACGTTATTGTTGACTAAATCTTCTCCGTGCTTGATTAGAAATCTTACAATTTTTGCGGCTTATTTGGATTCATTGTTATTCAAAGATATTGAAGCTTAGCTTCAAGAAGAAGAAGATGATGAAATGCGTGGAATCGAGTTACATCCTCGCGTGGGAATGGTTCACCCTTTCTTTTCCTTGCTTTCTTTAGTTTTTTAAACAAGCAATTAAAAAAAATTGAAGATTTGCCAACTTTTGGTAGGACACAATAATTTAATTTGAATATAACAAATAATTAATTTAGTATAAATAAGTTTAGATTAAAACAAGTTAACTGCGACTAAATTTTAAATTATAAACACGTTAAATTATTAATCCAAAAATAATATATTTAACATATTTATAAATAAATTAAAAGATAAATTATAAATAAATTAATTCAAGATTAATATATTTATTAATATATTAATGACATAATTTTTATTATTTTAATAATAATTTTAAATTTTATTTATAATAAATTATTCATATTTTATATTTTTATTAATATTTATTTTATAAAATTATTAAAAATTAATTAAAAAGTTAAATAAGTTATATATAAGTACATAAATATAATATAATTAATAAATGAGTCAAATTTAAATTTATATATTTAACATTATTAATAAATAGTCCAAACGTTATAGGCAGGTCCTGGTTGATTGAAGACGCATGGCTTTACGGCTTTGACTAACAAGGGGTTTGTTCAGTGAAATTTATTGGTATTGGCAGATGATCATATTTTTTACAGGATTTTTCATTATTTATGTTAACATTTTCACTTTTGATATCTCCAGGTGTTGTCATCAAAAACTTTTTCCAATTGAGAGCACGTCCCTCTACTAACACTTGAAAAAGTAGCTTTCAAGGTCTCATCGCTTCGGTGAATCACTTGAGCCTTGATATTAAATTTATAATATATAAATAATATTTATTTATAGCAAAGATTCATTCATATTATGATAACCAAAATTATTACCCGTAATTTTTTTTAATGAGTAAGTAGCAGATGTAGCAATTTAAATGTCTCGTAGCGCAACAAGCTTAAAAGCTTGATTGCTTGTTGTTGGTTGTCCTGAACTTCAAATGAGCCTCAAATAAAAGGAAGAAACAGAGAAAGTGTGGAAGAAGGGAGAGAGCTTTGAGAATGGTGAGAAGAAGCGCAGCAGTGCTATTGAAGGAAGGCAGCACGGCCATCACCAAAACTCTCTCCGAAGTTCTTGTGTGTCCGCTCTCCAAGCAGCCTCTCAGGTCCTTCCTAAACCTAAAAATTTTACCTTTTCTTTTTCTTTTTTCGTTCTTGATTAGTAATGTCACTGGTCGGGTAATTTGTTGTGCTGTTTCGATTAATCCAAGCAGGGTGTGTGAAGAATCGAATGCTCTAATTAGTGATGCTTTGGGTGTTTCATATCCGGTAGGTTCTCCTTTTCAATCAATCCCAACTCTAATTTCCTTTTGTTTTTAATTTGTTTTAGGGTTTGGATCAAAGATACCCCTTTTTTTTTTTATTGTAGATAGTGGATGGGATCCCTTGCTTGGTGCCAGCAGATGGTAAATTGCTTGAGACTAATGACACTTCCACCATCAATCCAATTCCCACCACCGGAGAGGAGAACAAACCCTAGGTTACGAATCCATGAAGACATAGACGAATTTGTTTCATTTTTTTTTTTTAATAAAAATTTGGTTGAACTCATTTGATGGCAAAAAGCCAAGTAATATGCTCCAAATTTCAAAATATAATTTTGACCCTCTTCAGGTGGAGTACTTCAAGCTTCTGTATGATAAGCCTTAGCTTTTCTTTCTTGCTTCAGTCATTAAACTGGCTTGCAATTATTTATTGTGCAAAGGTATGTTTAGGAGAGTGTATATTTATTTATTTTGGATCCAAAAAGAACCTTTGGAAGATGGATTCCTTTTCATAGTATTTCATTTCTATAGCATTTCTATGATATTAAAGTTATAATTGTTAAAAATCTGTACAAGTTATATATATATATATATATGTATGTATGTATGTATGTATATATTTGATGTTTTTAATTTATGAGATGGATTTTTTAACCATCACATTTTTTTATACACTATAAATATGATTTAATACTTTCATTATGTCAATGAGCCTTTGATAGAATGTGCTTCAATTGTAGAATTTGTACTAATAATTTATACAAATATAGAATATTATGAGGAAAAAAAAAATATTCCTCTCATTTTCTATTTCTTTTGCTTACTTATGTTTATTTCTTTTCTTTAATCTATTTGTGATAATTTTATTTTTTTATTTTACAATTAGATAATTTTTGAAAATTGAATTTTTCCTCAAAGATGGTAAAATATTTATGTTATGAAAATTTATTTAAAAACTCCTGGAACGTCTATTATTTTTTCTATCCAATTTTAGATAGAAGAAGGTAAAGCATTTCTCCATTTACTTTAAAAAAAAGGCTCTACTAAAGGCAACCAATTTTCTTCTTATTATATATTATAGATAATTCTTTTTGCGAATTTTCAAATAAGTATCATGTTGGGGGAAAAATTAGGGAACGAAATTACTCTAAGGTTTTACATAAATAAGTAGGACAACGAAAAACTTTTCATTTATAACTTCATAATAGTTTGAATGGTAAATATCACGATGTACATTTAAAGTTGGCTCGGGGAACACTGTGAGAAGAAAAAAAAAAAAAAAGAATAACATAATTGCTACAACAGTAATTTTGAATCATTTTGTATAATCCTTGAAATGCATGATGTTTACCTGTTCAATGATGATGGTGCCACAATTTGATATAACCACAGTAATATGTCCCATATTTAATATAGATGTGATGAAATTTAGGCACAACAACAAACATAGAATTAGCTTTGTGTACAAATATGATATAAAATAAAATAGTACCTTCCAACTAAGTTGAATATACATTGGAGAACAGAAATCAGTAATTGGGTATGCAACTTCACTGCTTTCTCCTAATGAACTTTTCTTAACTGGGTATGCAATTGCAATCAAGATGGTGTTCGGGTGGGCACTAGGACAACAATCCTAGGGTAATCATTGAGTGAAAAGTCATTCGAGAGTGAAAATACTCAATGAAATCAAGTTAAATTGTTTGGTTTCAAATATGGTGTATTACATGTGGTCAAGGTGATTTTGGAGTGAGTAACCTCAGCTCAACATTGGCTTGCAAGCAACTGATGACGCTTCAACTTATGCAACAATTGCTGAGAGTTCAACCTTGGATTCCCGATGACTAGTGACAATCCAATGTCATTTTGGTGGGAAGGTGGCGATTGTGTGCGCCAAAGTTGAAGAAACTTTGGGATCATTTTGACATCTCGGCATTGTGCATAATAAGTCCATGAACATCCAACTATGCCTTGTAATAGAACTTACGAAGATAGTCTAATAAAAGGAAAATACTAAATTAACTTATAAATTTTTTAAAAAAAATATAATTTTTACAAACATGGATGAATGAGTGATGGATAACTCGAAGTGTATACTTGTTTATGTGATAGTTATAAATGTTAAAATTACATAAAAAAAATACAATTATCTCAATTATTTTTGTTTAGTTCTATGACAAAAACCCCACCAAAACACCCGCATAAACATTGACCCCAATCACTAGCCAAATCAGAAATAAAGAAGCTTTGCACCTGATTAATTGCTTCAATCCATGGCTAGCCGTCAACTATGCAAAGCCGATATTCCTAGACCTATTGCTCCTCTACTTTCCATTCAAGTAAGCTTATATAGTTGTTACTCCAGTACAAACTAATCAAATGGAGCCTCCATTTATATTCATCATCCATGTCTCTCCTGTTCAATAATGTGCACGATTCCAGTCCACCATGGCCAATTTAAGAATTAATTATATTGTTTTACAATTGAAAAACAATATTTAATATCCTTAATTTATTATAAACTACATAAATATATTGAAACACATCTTCAACTCTGCGTCTCTAGTTGGTGGTAGTCCAGGCAAGTCATTGGGAACACATCTTCATAGTCTCAGACCACTTGCAGGTTGTGGATCTCTTTTTTTGTCTTTCAGAGTCCTCCTCTAAGAGTTTCTCGAGTTCATCCTTCTGCCTTAAGCAATTCAACATGGCTATTATTTTGCTCCTAGACAATCTCTGGATATCGCCATTGATTCTAAAGGCTTCTCCTGAGGGTGACGTTATCATCACTCTTCTCTTGGGACAATTGATTCGTGTTTGATATTAGTCTAACAAGTCTATTCCCAATATCACATCATACTTGTAAAATGGGAGTACCTGGAGATTGGTTAAAATTAGCTTATCCCCAAATCTAAGATCACATGTACATATTCTTTTTGAAGTAATAGTAGTTCCCATCAGTGTTGATACAATTAAGGTTATAGGCAAAGTCTTTGTAAGTTGTAACCTATTAACCAGTTCTTTCGAAACAAAAGATTTTGATGTACCCGAATCAAACAACAATTTCACAACAACATTAAATAACAAGAATGTACATTCCACTACAGTACCTGTTCCTCAGCAATCGCGAACACTTTGGTCTGGTTCTAGCTACGACCCTAGTTTTGGTTTTGCCCCTAGTTATTGTTTTGTCAGGGCTGTTGTTGTTGAGAACGTCCATTTTGTCCTCCTCCTTGGTGGTACTGCTGTTGTTGGGGGACTTGGGTTTTTGTAAGACAGGCCCTCATCACATGTCCTGGTTGGTTGCAATAATAACACAACCCTTGTTGGATGGTCTATTCCTTCCGTTTCCCTCTGTTTGGTTTTGCTTGTTGCTGTGTCTGGGGTGCCTCACCTCCACCATTCTGTTGATGGATGTTCTGCTTCTTTTGAGGTCCTTGATAGTCTTTGTCATTTCTTGGCCTCTTGTTCTTGTTCCTCAACTTCTGTTCGAAGTTCAGTTCTTGTTCCAGTGTTACGCCTTTTCTATGACGTCTTTGTATGTCTTTAGGCTTGATGTCATTATTATTTTTCGAATCTCAATTTTAAGACCTTGAGCAAAGCGATTGGCCTTCATCTTCTCCTCTCTAATCAACTCAAGTGAAAATTTGGCCAATTTAGTAGGTTTGACCTCGTATTCGACCACCGTCATTTCTCTCTGGTTCAGCCTAATGAAGTTTTCCTACATCTTCCTCAGCGTTGCTTCTGGGAAGAACTTCTCGTAGAATATTTCCTTGAATTCTTCCCAGTTCATCTACTTGACGTCTGTGTTTGGATCGGCCTTCAACATCCACCAACAACTTCTAGCTAGTCCCTTAAACTGATGGGTGGCTAGTGTCACTCTACAAGGACTCGTTACTTTTAACACATCCACGTGTTCCTCCAACTCATGGTACCAATGATCAGTTGTTATACAATCAAAAATACCATCAAATAGTGATGGTTGGAGTTTCTTCAATCCAACAACATTTTCCTCTACTCTTTGTCTTCTAGGTCCTCTTGTAACCCCTGACGAGCTAGGACCTCGGGTACTAGTTCTAGCTGTTATATTGGAACATATTCTTGTACTTGTAACCATGGTACTGCCTGTGGTAACATTTGAAGTAGGGCCCTCAGAATCTGTTCCATCACCCTTCTGGTGACTTCTGTCATCATGTTCTCCATCCTAGTCTTAGCCACGCCATTCGATACTTAAAAAAAACCTACCCTCGTGAGTCAGTCTCGTCAAATGTGGTAGCTCTGATAGCGTATCTCCTGGGTCCGACCATTATCTACAAGTCAAGCCAATTTAGTACTTATTCTCGCGATTTTCATTTCATTCATACTATCATGACTCTAGATTCAGGTTTCTAGGTTCTCGATATGTTTAGTGGTTTAATAGTTTATTCTTCTAAGTTCTTTTGTTTTTCGTTACAAAATTTGGTGTCATACATATTCAAGAAATAAGTAACTCATACATTCAATGATTCAATCACGCTAGCATAGCGAAATTCTAGGGTTTCATCTATGCCTTCGGGTTCGAGTGTCTCACACCACCCTTACCCATCGACATAGATTTCCACTCAGAGGTTTCACTATACCCAATCAATTTTGTAAATGTCTTGATTTCTAAGGCTTCTCAAGTCTCATTATATTGACAGTCTCATACCAGCCAAGCATAGGGAAACAAGTTCGTCCAAAGCCACCGATCATCCACATATCTCGTGTCCTGACCATACAAGTATTTCATTTTCACACGTTTTCAGTCTCTAGCCTATATCCTTAAAGTTTTCATTTTTGATCCACTGGGCCACCCAAGTTTCCGCCTAAGGTCTCTTTCCTAGACCTAGTGTTCAGTTCCTAGTTGAGGAGTTCTTCTGTCGAACCGTCAACCTTCATCCATTTGCAATACCATCTTTGGCATCTCCTTTGAATTATAGTAAGTTCCTCACCCTTAATTACCACCTCCTAGTTTTTTTTTCATAGAAAATAAGTATATTCTTCAACTCCAACTACTTGTATGAGCTAGTGGAATAACCTCCAGATCGAGCGACAAGATCGAAGTCTGCTTAACAACTGCACTTTCTAGAACAGGATAACCCCACTTCCTTTTAGCTTTACTTGGGACAAGGCTTACCCACTATCAACTTAACTTATAATCTTTATATCCAAACAAAACAGTGAGAAAACATGTATCTCTTTTTGAAAATAATTTTTTCAAACAATTTTAGTTTTTAAAACAGAAGGTAGAGCTTTCTAAATTAATTTCAAATAATGGTCTTACCTGACCAGTCTAATTTTTTGCCCAATATATCTATTGGCTAAGCTTTAATACCACCTTTGTAACACCCCGACTCCCACACTCGGACCTACGTGGTTCTGAGAACGTGATTACTACACTACCTTCGTTTTCTCTTTCTGAGTGTTGGGCTACCTAGGAGGCAGGCCAGTGTCACATTAACCTTTTCTCTTCCATGTCTCAAAGCCACGAGATTTCCTGAGTGCTCAACTCAATTTAATTCAAATAATTCAACAAGGCCAATATTGAGAAAAATAAAATCCTTCAATATTATTAAACAAAAAGTACAAAACTCTGAATCTTCATTACAACGAAATTCAAGAAAAACATGATTGGGCCGATGTGCCGTACAACTAATTAAAATTTTTAATCTAGGTAACTCTTATGTAGCCTTGATAATTAATTTTCTGAAATATTAAAGAGAAAGGGATGAGCTAAAAAACCCAATGGATCATTCTAAATTTTTAATTATTATTTTGATCAAATGAAATATGCATATCAATCACTTTTAGAAATTAGATGATTCAAACAGCATATTATTTCAGTTAACATTAAGGACCGAAAGAAAATATGCCCCAGTTTCCAACCCTTGGGAGAGAGATCCATTACCAACACTCAAAGCCATCCTAGTAGAGCTAGGGTCAAATTTGAACTCTTTATTTGCCTCACAACTTTGGATTGAAATACTCATGATAATAATTTGCCATCATGTCGGAACATGATCATAATCTTTATTAGTCTTTTAATTTAATGTAAAGCATAACAATTAAATATAAACATTAATAAGTAATGAAAACATAGCAACATTACAACATGTAACATAATATCATAAATCATGCATAATTATTTATGCAAACCTGATCATGCATTTTTTAAATGACATGTATAATCATATAAATTTAAAGCATAACACCCATGTGAGCTTTATTTAAATTAAAATAAAAAATTAAAACTTGAAAATTATTTTCATCTCAAAAGCACTTCCTTCTAAACTTTTCTAAGCTATTCTCAGATCTTTCCCCTTACTTGTACTAGATTTGTGCAGCACTCTATTGCTAATACTTCATTGGCTGTTTAGAATAACTCAAGAAAGAAAAAGGAGATGCCAAAGAGAGAGAGAGAGAGAGAGAGAGAGAGAGAGCAAAAAATGTCTTATCAATTTTTACTGGGATGAAAAAGAATGAGAGGCCGAAAGAGTTCAAATAGAGTCTCTAAGGGTGAGATTCATAATTTTAAGTGTTTTTGGATGGAAAAATTTTCATATTTGTTGGAGTTCGGCAGCTCCCCAAAGTAGACGGGTTGAAGCAATACATTTTAGGATTTTTTAGGGTTTTTTTTCACAATTTTTCGAATGTTTTTCATCTCTTGTATTTTTTTCACGCGTTTGCTAATTCTCCTTCGCAAATTTGCCAAAATTGTGAATTCACAACTTTATATATATATATATATTTCCTATTATTCATTTTTGGATACCTTAAAGTTGCAACAAATTTTTATTTTTCCTACTTTATTTTATACCTTGAAACATACATAATTTATACCCAAAAATATTATAAATTTTTCAAAGTTAAATTATTTAATTTACTTTCGTTCATCAAATTTCGTACAAAATTACCGGGTATTACAATATTGTAGAAACTTGACACATCTCAAAGATTGACAAAATATGCAATCAAGTTAAGGGAGATTGACATTAAGAATCGCCCTTGAACATTTATGAAATGTTAGGCATTGGCTGATTTGTGAAGGAATTCAATATAGGGTCAAGGATGAGAACAAAAAAGAGGCAATAAGAATGTGGTGTTTCTATCTGGATGGGTCCTCATGCAACTAAGGTTGCAAAATTGGAATAGCGTCAATATCACCAAAAGGTAGAAGCATCTTGCAACCCTTCAATTGGCTTCTTGGCATCAAATAATGAATGTAAATACAAAACCTAACTAGCAGGACCTCATATGGCACAAAACTGGTCTGTGAAATGAATTCTTGTGAACTTCAACTAGCAACTGATCACAAATCAGTTTAATTCCATGTACCAGGCCAAAGACGAACAAATGCAAGTATACTTGGTAAGACTTCAAGGGCTGCTTGACTCTTTGGAGAAGCATGAGGTTAACTAATTTGCTCGAGTAGAAAACTCACTTTTAGATGCAATATCCAAGCTTGCATTTATGGCAGGAGAAGAATTGATAAAACATGTTATTGTTGAGTACCCACCGCATTGCAACATAAGAAAGAAGGGGGATGAGCATATAACGGAGGTCTAATGCGTTCCTCCTATATGGATAGACCCCATCTATAACTTCAGGGTGATAATTTGTGTTATTATATTATAAATGAGTCATGTCGTAAAAAGATTGTGTCATAATGGGTCGTATCGTAAACAAGTTGTCTCATAACCATATCATGATCGTGTACCTATATATAATCATTTAACTTTTTATAATGAATTTTTAAAATTATTTGTTTATAAAAAATATTAATAAAAGTATAAAACATATTAAAATAAATGAGATTTTTTTTAAAAATTATTTTTAAAAATAATAAAAATATATATTATCAACAAATTAATAAATACATTAATTTTAAATTAACTTATTTATAATTTATCTCTTATCTTATCCATAATCATGTTAAATGTGTCATTTTTGAGTTTATCAGGTTAACGTATTTATAACCCGAATTTAGTCTTGTCTAATCGTGTTTGACCTATTTTGATCGAAACCTGTTAACTTCATATTGTGTTTAGGTCAGACTATTGTGTCGTGTTACAAATTACCACCCCTAGTATAACTATCTCAAAAAAGGGAAGTTCGTAAACGATAAAACTCAAGTGAGCAAGGTACAACGAGAAGAAGCTAGGGATGTGCTCAGTGACGATGTACAAGAAAGGGATACAACCTTACACACCTAACATGTTTGCCTAAAGGACAAGATAGACAAGTACTAGAAAATATTCACATAGGGCATGTATGGAAATCACTCGAGGGAGCAAAGTACTGCATACAAGGCTGAGGCAAGGATATTATTGGCTAACACTTACAAAAGATGTTATTGAAATCGCAAAAATATGTGATGGAAACCAAAGAAATGCAGTTTTATTTCGAGTGCCCCCAAAAAAACTTAACACTAATTCAAAGCTCCTGACTTTTTGCTTAATTGTGTGTGTGCAGCATGTAATACCTAGAAATTTTGATCCTCAATCAATCATAGAATTATCCTAATTAATCCTGGGATTTACCATGGTTAATAGTGACCAATTACGACCGAAATAGATTAAGTTAACCATAATGACACTTAAACTAAGGAACTCATATAAAATTCTTTCAAGGGTGAAACAATTGAAATAGCTTACATGCTTCATGTCATAATGCTGAGAACATCAAAGAAAAACAAAAAAAAAGGGTGGGGCAAAATGTAGTGTGTTACGTCATAGTGGCAAAGTGCTACACTGCTCAGAAACAACAATGACAAATAATGTCATGTAGCCATGTTTGCACCCTCTTTGCCACTACCCTGGGGATTTGTGTGAGACTACTCATACATCAACGTGTAGAGGGACTTAAAACTTCAAAGCATGCTAGGATCACATGCTCAAACCTTCCCATGTGCACATAATATTGAGTCAAAAGAGGTCATTCCACTATGATCAAGAGCTCTCATGAATAGTAAACTTCAACTACCATCATAAATGCTTCTCCAACTTGCCCAAGTAACTTAGTACGCCACTGTGAGGGGTTGAGCACCACTATGCACTAGTAGAGAGCCACCATACCTGTAACACCCTGCTTCCCCTTTTTGGGCCCTTACTAACTGGTTCTAGTTCGAGGAGCATAGTTACCATACTGCCCTCATGTGATAACAATAGTTGGCATGTTTAGGCCACGTGTGATTTAGATCAATTAATTATTATGGGCCACCCGAGAGGCGGAAGCATTTTCATCTCTTTCTATCTTTTCACTCTTTCTTTCTATCTCTTTCACTATCCCAACTCTATGAGACTTTCTGTGACATGTCAACTCATATAGATTCCACACAAAACACTTTGAAATCCTTAAATGAAACAATCAATATCATTATGTAAAAAACCCCTTCAATATTCAATGGTTACAAAAAACTTTGAACTTATTCATTAAAACATTTGAAAAGGAAACTAAGGCCAAATGCCCTATTAAGATAAAACTAGAAAAGAAGACTCTGAAAATAATCTTTATTTATCTATGTAGCATTTGATCTTTAGTTTCTTAAAATGTTAAAAAAAAAGGAGTGAGCTCAAAAGCTAAGTGTATCATCTCAAATATTTAAATCATTATTTTAATTAAATAAAATATACATGTTTTCATAGATTAGGTGATTTAAACAATAACTTGTTTATCAATTGACGTTAAGACCGAAAGAGGCTAACCTTAGTGTTCCCTCCATGTATTCACATCTAAAGATACACGACAATTCTATGCCAATTTGCAAGGGATATAGGGACACAACAATCACCCAATACCCATTATTCCATATTCGGGAACTTAGGGACATACCCATCATTCTATCCAGAGAACACCAACAATGATCCCCCATGGACCACATTCTTTATTAATGTTTCTTTAAGTGTAAATCAAACATTAATATATTCAATTGAGATATGAACAGTAAATTATAATGTGAGCATGGTAACATCATAGGCATGTCATATCACACAACATAGATCATGTTATCAAATATCATGTATCATCAATCATGCAACTCTAAGCATGCATATTCAATGCATAACATACTCAAAATAGAACATGTAGATTTAAATAATCCTAGACTAACAAGCATACATGCATACATTATTTGAATCAAAATAATACGTTAAAACCCGAAAATCATACCAACCTTTGATGCTTAGCTCCTTCCTTGTGGTGTTGATTCAAGCCTCTTTGAGCCGTCAACCTTGAAGATTAAGATTCAATGCATTATTTTTTATAATCATGGTGTTTCTAACATTCTTGAATCATATTCTATGGTCCCTTATCCTATATGGTATATAATTGTCAAGGAAATCATGTTAGATAAGTCTTAGTGTGGTCCTCGTTCCGTGCATCATGGTAGGAAGAACAATTATATAGTAATCAGAATGCAAAAGTGGAAATCTGTAAGTGTAGAGCACTACCGCGATAATCAAGTATACTACTATGG
Organism: Tinospora cordifolia; assembly: GCA_030144865.1. NCBI lineage: Eukaryota > Viridiplantae > Streptophyta > Magnoliopsida > Ranunculales > Menispermaceae > Tinospora > Tinospora cordifolia. The sequence goes on from JAJIYU010000982.1 coordinate 34,389, forward strand.
TAATCAGAATGAAATTCCTAGAAATCTAGGAAGACAAAGGCACTACCGGGGTATCTAGTATGAAAACTGGATTTCTGGGTAAGTTTCTCTCATCCCTTGTGCTCCTACAATCTTGCTGTCCTACTACTTCAACTTCTAGACAATGAAACATGTATTTGAGACTGAGACAAGGTCATTATACCTTCTTTGATTTGTCAAATCCTTCAATGGCTCTAAAAAATTTTCAACAGTGTGTTCTTGCTACTGTGATGCAGAACTTAAGTTTTCCTCCTTCCTACTACTCTAGCTACTATGTAGAATAGCCAATGGATGAAAGAGTGTTTAAAAGAGAGCTAAATGAGCAAGAAGAGAGGGAATTCGCACTTGCTTGAGTGATGAGAATGGGGCGCTCAAGCAAGGTTTATATAGAATTCAATTGACAGGGTTTAGGAAGTTTTCTAGTTATTTCCATTGTGGAAACCTTTTCTAAACTATATTTTGCTTGTTTCCACGCACAAATATTAGCAAGTTGTATTTTTAGAAGTTTCCAACATGTTGGAAGCTTCTTAAGGTCGTTTTGAAAACTTTCCAAATTGTTTTTGCATAGGTTTCATGTACATTATCGAGGTAGTGAGAAGACATCACCGTGGTCACCAAAATGTAGTTCTATTTGTTGATTTTTTTGGGCAAGAATATACTACCGCATAGTGAATCCATTACCGTGGTAGCCAGTGGGTTAATTATGTGTAATATTTTGTGTTTCATTCCAGTTTGCCTACTCATTTCTACATTTGATTGTATATGTTTTATATCATAGATTCCATGATTTTGTCAAGGTTTATTTTATGTAATTATTCAACAAAATTTTGGGGTATTACAATACCCCTCTTCACCAACCTCTACATGCCCTACGCCTTCTTTCATGTGTATATATTGTATGAGGATGATTTGTGCTCACCCTTTGGCCAAATCTCTATTATTTTGATTGTGTGTAAGAGTATGGTTTGTGATAAGCCTATGAAGGTTGAGAAATCAGTGTTCTTAGACCCATTGTATGTATTTCAAACCCTTCCTTTAATACCATTTACATATAAGCTCGTTTACTATGTTAAATTATGAGTCTTACATCTTTAGAAAGTGCCTAAAACAACCTTCAAAATGCCATAAGAATCGTAGGAAACAATGACCGGAGGATGAAAACTAAGTGCACAAAGTTAGGTGGTTAACATGCAAATATACTTGCTATCATGCGAGACTCAAGAAATGAAAAGGTATCATTTTGACCTTGAATCCTTGGAAACAAAGGGCCCAAACCACCATAAACTTGTAGAGCCTTGAGAAATGAACAAAACGAGCCTAAGAATGCGTGAAGCCAATGACTGAAGAACTCAAATCAAACCCAAAAGAGGAGAATGCAATGGTTTGTGCATGGAATGCACAATGCATTGGTGCAACACCCTACATCATGTGCATTTGCACTCTGGAATTCAGAGTGCAACATGATGGACCATAATAGTGCAACGTGCTACAATGATATTCTCCAGAGTGCTAGCATTCTAATTTTTGGTTTCAAGTGCACGTATATTGGCTAATGCTCTTGGATCCAAAAGTGTGATTCTAGAGATTAAATATGAACCATATACACACTCGAAGATGCAACTTATGATGACAACTTAGACCAATGAATACAGAATAAAAACTGGCATACGTGTACATAGAGGTGTAACTCGACATGTGCCAACTGATGCATAGCCATCAAAGGAAGCTTGTTATTATTTTACAAAAAATTGTTAAAGTGGAACGATTACTCTTTTACTTTTTCTCTAACTATGTCTACATGAATGTTATATTGTTGTACATGATTTGGACCTAGGTGGAGATTTAAGAATTGTTGACGCATATGTTTGAAATGCAATGTTTATTGTGATAAATGTGTATGAATGCCTGAAATGTTATATGTTATGTTGCATTGTGCATGCGACCATGATAGGCTTACAGCATACATATGTCATATAATACATGTAATGCCACGAATGTATGAAATATAATGCACATTAGACATGATGATCATGTTTACATGAAAAGCATGACAATGCATGTACATGGAATAAAGCGAAACATATATAAGAGGCATATGAATTGTATGGATAAAGTGATTTCGAACATGATCTATGATGGTGTTAGTTCATTGATTACGTTATATGGTCATTGAAATTTTGAAGCATGACCACGCTTAAAATATTATTAAAAAGATAACAATCCACTTTAAGGGATGATTGGCTTACGGGCGCCCATTGGTAGTCAACGTGAAAACATCTTATATAATTGGAGACATGTATGCTATCACACATAGGATTGATTGTGCCTCGCACATACACCTGGTCCACTTGAAGGGTCGACAAACATATAGATGCGCAACCCTCGATACTGGTGATTTTTGGTGGGGTCACTTAGCAAGGTATGGGGACCACTTAGAGTAAGCCACCTACCTAGACCGACAGAAAAATGATTAGATGTTTGTATAGCTTAATGTATTGCAATGGTTGGATGTTGATATATATGTTTAAACAATAGGTTGATTGTAGAATTGTCTAATCTATTGGGCTCATAGAGCTCACCCCTTCCATTTTTCAAATGTAGGTAACCAATGGCAAGCTAGGGTCTTACTGTTTTCTACCTGTCCATCTTTTTTTGTTTGTTCTAGAATGCGTCTAAAGAACTTTGTTATGTTGTAACTTTGTGCCCTAGAAGAAGGGGCAAATAAATTTGATAGGCCCACCAAATCAAGCAACTTTTGGAAAATGATTCCAAACTATGTAATGATAATATTGTCTTAATCAAATGTTTGTTAGTCGACTTGGATTGACATTGATAGAAAAGAAGGAATTTTGAATCTTGATAAAAGTAAGGAACATATTTAGGTATGAATAATAAAATATAGTAGTGATATCTCCTCTTCTAGATGATTGACACCACCTCAAGTCTTAAAAATAATGTTTTAACTACAAAGATAAAGGTTTTTCAATGATTTCAAAAGATGTTTTCAAGTTTTAAACAATTTTAGACTTAATATAACTAAAGCAAATGTTATTATATAGGAAATAAATATAACATCATATAATGTTGTATATAAAATATATAATATATATTAAAGTTTATTTCATATGGGAAAATGTATAACTTAGGAAATGATTGGTTTTCCTATTTGATATACTATATAGCAAAATTTTGGAAGAGACTATTTATTGTATGCCAAAAAGTGAGACTTATGTCAAACAGGATAAGGTTTTAGTATTTGGCTTGATATTAGGATGACGCAACCGACGATCTGGAGAATGTTGGAGGTCCAGTTATTCTGTGAGTAGTGATTTGAGTTATGTACTTAACCCTTTATTCCACTTATTGTTGTTGCATAATTGGTTGTTACATATATTGCATATTGCATTGAGATAAGACTGATTAACATATCTTCAAATGTGCCGAGTGGCCTAAGGATGAGAGGTTCCGAGGTGTAAATATTGGATCGTGATAATCCTGAGATAAGAGTAATATGTTGGTACACTCTATGGATATAATTAGAGTTGTGCATGACACAATCTACTAGTTTTTGGGTGGCGACTATACCACCTGGTCGGTGGGCCACAATAGTCGATACGACAGTGTGGCCTGGAAGATGGTCATGTCCATCCAGAAACGACAGTATGACCAAAGGATCTTTAAATTGAGAAAAGGATGTCAAGATTAAATACTAGACCCTTAGAACATAACATAATTCGTGGCATACTAGATTGTTACAACTTTATAAGTTGATGGTTATTGTGTGTGCTGTCCATTGTTGCATATTATTCATTGTTTAAAATTAAAGCATTTAAAAGGTTTTAAATAATGAATTATTATAATATTGTATGTTGCATTGCATGTAGAATACTAGACTTAAGTAGATAATATTAACTTGTTCCTCACTGGGGTCACATGGACATTGAGCTCACTACTATTAACATTTCAGGTTCATCCAGTGTAAATAAGGGGAAAGACGTTGTGGTCGCGTGATCTTTTCAACATAATCTGTAAGAGGTTGTTTTTGTTATTTTGTTATTTTGGCATTATAAATCAAGATGTATAAGTTTTGGAAAATGTAAATTTGAACTGGACTCTATTAATGTAAATAATGTTAAAAACTTTTGTTATTATTATTATATTATTCTGCTTATGTTTTTATTGATGCACTCTGAATACTATAAATAATTTGATGGTAAGACTTAACAGCAGTTGGCGAGTTTAAATGGTGGAGTAGACTTGTCAGAATATTGTGTCGGTTAGACCGCTCATAAGTTGTTACAAAAGGAGTCCTGACAAATAATTTCATTGAAAAGTCATTAATCAAATTACGGCTGAAGCCAGATCTAAGGTTGGAACACTCATAATGACACTCATTGGTCTATCACCACACGGATACGTGGATAAAATCTTTATTAATCCTTCTTTAGTGAAATTCCATCATCATGGCATAACAACATCAAGGGTACAATTCAAGAATACATGGATGCATTGTCAATATGATATTTTATTCATTTAGGTCATCAAAAATATTACTCGCATGATAATAGTTAATCCACATGATATCAACCATTACATAAAGCAAATCACTTAATCATTCCATAGCATTCATTCCAATCATATTCCTAACTATGAACTATACATGCACACTTTATTTAAATTAAAATAGTAGTTTAAAATTTAAAAATCATGTCCACCATTTCTAAAATTTGATTTCTTGAGATCCGCATCGCTTTAAGATCTACTCGAGGTATTGACCTAAATTATATAAAAATAAATTTTTTTAGTAATTTATGATAATTTTAATCTATTTAACCTTCATTTTTTTAATAATTTATTTAATTTTTTTTATTTAATAGGACACTATCGTTATTTTTTGTGTAATATTTGTGCATTGTTGCCCTAATTTCCACTATGGACTTAACCAATATCATTTTTTCTTCTTAAAAATCATTATAACTAATTTTATTGAACATACTATGATTAATTTTATTCCTAAAAATTTAAATAAAATCTATTTTGCATGATAATTAGATTTAATAATCATTATTTACACCTACGACCATTATTTTATGTGAATGAATATTTTTAATAAAGATTTTATTATTTTATGTTTATTATATTTTATTTCCAGCAAGATAAAACTCTAATTTTCTACCAAAAATATTTTTATTTTTTTATTTTTCATAATTTATATTTATTTTTGTTAGTTTCCTATATTTATGCCCTAATGGCTTCCTTTTCCACCCCAATAGACTATAACCTATTAAAATAACTTATTATTTTATTTTTAACTATTTTTTATGGAATTTCCAACAACTAAATTTTCTGTAAAATTTTTCTAATTTAATTTAATTTATTGTGTTTTTTTTTTAACAATTACTTAAACTACATCATTTTCTACTCTATTTTGAGCATGCACTATACCCTACTGTATGATTGTTATTTCTTCACATCACTTTTATAAAAAAATTCACATTCCAACCTAATTAAATTTAACATAATTTTCAGCAACTTAAATTCTATAATTTCTTTCTAATTACAAATAAAATGATAGTCTTTTTTACAATAGATTAATATTATGTACACCCATAGTGATACCTTCACAATAGATTAATCTACTACATTGATTGCACTATTTTTATATATAAAAGTGTATTTCTATAAAACAGTGTTATAAAATGACCTTTTGTTTCAATTTAAGTGTTGCACTAGCATGACAATAATTTTAAATAAAATTATTCCTTTTCAATCAATATAATATATAATCTACCTTCTTATTTCATGTCTACATGCATGCATACTTTAATGTAATATATGTTCTGTGCTTCATGATTTCTATAACGTCATATAAATCAATCTAAAACTGATTTTCTAACTTAATCTAACATGTCTAACATGAAATAATTCATAAACAAAAATAAAAGGAAAAGTAACAAGATTATACCTTCTTCGTTGCACCACAACTTGCTCTGATATATCTAGAATTTAACCAATTCTTTCAAGGATATAGGGGCTACGTGGACAACTTTTAGGGGGAATTTTTTTATAGCAAACTCTTGGGTGAAGATGGTATTAAAATGTGGTGTAAGTTTGATGATGGAACAAGGTATGAGAGTAGGGTAAAGATAAGAGTAACTTGAAGATGGCCAATTCTTGTTATTCTTAAGCACAAATAGTGTATATGGCGATTATATGGAAGCTACCTTGAATGCTTGGACGTGAGACCTTGTGAGATGAGAGGGGATACAGTTTT
>JAJIYU010000983.1:0-41791 GCA_030144865.1 Tinospora cordifolia
ATCCTAAATCCATCATACTAGTGTCCAAGCACACATATAAGGGAATAAACAACAGCTTATCCCATTTGACTTGGTTTCCAACCACTAAACCCACAACAACAAGTTTATGAATGGATCTTAATCACTTGATTCACTAACTCTTGATAACTACTCATTTATGAGATTAAATCTTAAAGGAAACTCAAGGAAAATCAGAAACTCACCTTTGAATCGCCCCTGTCGCTCCTCTCCAAATCCTGGATCATTTCACTGGAAAATGAGAAAATCTAAGCTTGAAACCTATATGTAGCTCGCACACGGATTGGGGTCGTCGTCAGACAAACCTCGGTCATCGGACAAATTTTCCTTCATGGACCTCGTTCTTCACTTTATGGACCTCGATCATCCCTTTATGGATCGCAGTCGGCACTTTACAGACCACGGTCATCGATGTGACCTAGTTTTTCTCGTATCTGCACTTTTACACTGATGACTGCGGTCTTCCCATAAGGACCGCGGTCCACAGTGTTGTTTGCACTTTTTCAGATTTTTTTTTTCTCACCACGGACCGCGGTCGGCATCAGAGGGACCCCGGTCGGCAGTGTGATGCCTTATTTTTTTAACGCTCTTTTTTCGCACGTTTCTAACTATCAGAATGTTCTAATAAATTTTATCTTGATTAAATATCATACAATGATCATTAAAAACAAGTTTCCAATCATTTTTATATTTATTTTGAATTTTAAAAAATTCATGTTGAAGTGGTCACATTATAAGACCTAGGGTGATTACAACAAGGCGGGTTCGGTCCTATGTTACATATACAAGTACACAACTTGCATCACTTTTTATTATCTCAAGTCTTATTATTTCTCAACGAGCACATAACCCAAATAATTTAATTGCAATTTAATAAGACTATTATAAGAGAGATAAAATAAAAAGCTTCAATCTTTATTTATTGAATAAAATAAAGAGATACATGCTTGAAATTCAAATAATGAAAAAAAGAATACATAACTCTAAAATTTAAAAGTAAAATTTAGCGGAAGTCTTTATCCGAAATTTGGGTAATATGCTCTTACATAGAAACTTTCTAAAAATAGAGTTTTTAATCCCTTAGCAAACTTGATCATGTATTTCAGATTCCTAAAAAATAAAAGGAAGGGGTGAGCACATAGCCCGGTGGATTATTCATCAAACTACTAATTTACTAATTCAAATCAATAGCACATCTAAATTCAAACACTTTCATGCATTAAGTGATTCAAGCAACTTTTTGATTGTAGTTGACGTCAAGACTGAAAGGGGTTCTACTCACTTGAAGTTCTTAATTTAAATACCCCTCTTTAGGGTGGAAAGACATTTTTTTGTCACTTTCCATTAGATGCCACATACCAAGTATCTCTTAGTTGCGTCCCACAACCACACACTCCAAGCATGTGTTAAGAACACCCATAGCACCCATAAGGGTCACTATGACAATATGTGGTTCTTATATTCAATTTCATATATTTAAGAATCACATAATCATAAAAGAAATTCAAAATGTAAATATCAGAATTTTAAGCAACCAAGAAACCATGTAAACATTACATAGCATGCTTGAAATATTGAATTGAATCCTAAACATATATTCTAAGCATGACATGCTCTCGTGAGTGATTAAAACAAAAAAACATGCTAAATTAAAATTAAAATATGATTAAAAATGTTGAAACTAAAATAAAACATGCTGAAAACTAGCATTGAAACAAATATGAACAAGCTAGAAAATTGAAAGAGCAAAGTAGAAGTTCAAGAAATCCCCTCCACCTTAATTCGAGTTTTTTTGTAGAATCTGGTAGAGGTTTCCCTTATCCACCACTTTTAGAACTTCAAGAACTTTTAATCACCAACAAAAATACTTCAATAATTCTCTAAAACACTAAAAATAAGAACTTCTCACATAAGAAAGAAAAGAGAGTGAGAAGAGATGCCAAGAAGAGGGCAAGAACAAGCAAATAGGGAGGTGTAAGCTCTTTGCTTTGGGATGGGATGGATGTGAGCAAGAGGGGGTATTTATAGGTGTTCATGAGCACAAGGGGGGGCATCTAGGGCAGCTAGGGAAGCTAACAATGTTTGGGTATATTTTCAAACTCATAAGGGGATGGTTTAGGTGAGAAAGGCAAGTGTGCTCTTGGTTGGCAAGTGGGACCACTAAGGTTTCCAATCTAAGCGTGAGCAAAATTTTTAAACCTTATTTGTTTCTTTTATGCGTGTGAACACAATTAAAGGTTTAGAATACATTCTAATCTCTTTTGGACGCCCTCTATTAGTAAGAAAACATTCTAATATATTGTGATTCATAAAATCAAATAAGTTTCTAATATGAGCACACAAAAAGAAAGCTTTGGAATGTTTCTTATTTCCCTTGGATTCTTTGTCTCTTTTTGGCTCCACATGTGAGCATGAGGCAAGTCTCTATTTTCTAATTTTTTTCTAGGTGAAGGAATCTTTTTATATTTCTTTAATCAGCCACTCTCATTAAACTTCTAACTTGGGTTTGTCACATATGTTCCCCCCCCCCCCCCCACACACACACACACACACTTATGAAACATTTTATATGTAGCCTTAGTATACATGATCATTTATCTTGCCACATGGAATCATTCTTCATGGTTTTTATTGGTGTGGGCATACTTGATCATTTACATCGCACATGGGATCATTCTTCATGGTTTCATATAATGGACACGTCCCGTGGAGCTTAGGGTAGTGTAGGGTGCACATGATCATGGTGTTCCACCCATTTGACTTGCACATGTTAGGGGTGGTCATGACTTCATGGGTTCACAAAAATCAAATAAAAAATAATATTTCCTTATTTACATGAAATTATAATTTATATCCTATAGTTTTAGAATCACATGAACCTAATGCACATTTTAAGGTATGGTTTGGGCCAAGGTGATTTTCCCTTAAAAACTTTCCTTATTTAAGACTCATGGAGGTCACTAGGCAAATGAAAATCCAAATCGTGGCCAATTGTTCTGATTTTTGGATATGTCATTCATTTTGTTAGTTCATGTCATTTCATTTCGTTTCGAGTCATTTCGATCCCCCGAAGTATCCTAAATAACAATTCTTTCTAATTTGGACCCCCTGAAGGGCGTTTGGCAAATAAAAATCTTAACCTCTACCAATTGTTCTAATTTTTGGATATGTCATTCATTTTTTTAGTTCATGTTATTCCGTTTTGTTTCGAGTCATCTCGATTCCCTAAAGTACCCTAAATGATAATTCTTTCAAATTTGGATCTCTTGAAGGGCGTTTGGCAAATGAAAACCTTAACCTTGACCAATTATTCTAATTTTTTGATATGTTGTCCCCTTAGTTGGTTCATGTCACCTTACTTTATTTCAAGTTTTTTTGAGTCCTTAAGGGGCACTAAATGAGAGTTTCGGAAACCTGTCAAATTTAGTCTCGAAATGGGCTCGATTTCATTTTGCACCCAAATTTCACTGAATAAATGATAAATTTCAATTAATTGAGTACATAGGATTTAAGGTATTACAACAATGGATTGCACCTATTGAACTTGCTGATTTTGAATCTGTCCACTACTACTTTTCTCTTCTACCAAATTCAATCAGTGAGTCATAGCAGCAATTTGAGCGTGCAAAGCACTAATCTCGTCCACTTCTTGAATTCCCACTTTTTTGCTGTTCCTCTTTCAGTACCATGACCATACGCATTAGCTGCCATGTCTTCAATCAATTGAGTAGCATCTATGGTGGATTTTCCCATCAATGAACCTCCAGCTACTGAATCTACCAAAGCCCTGGTAGGTGGCATAAGTCCACTGTAAAACATTTGAATCTAGAGCCAAGGGAGGTATCTATGCTGCCGACTGATGCACTTTACCAAGGGAGGTATCTTGAACCTTTACCAAGCTTCATACAATGATTCAAAATCAGATTGCTTGAAGGAACTAATTGCACCCCGCAACTGATGCACTTTAGCTGGTGTAAAATATTTTTGCAAAAATTTTTGTCCCATTTCTTCCCATGTTGTAATACTTTCGGGAAGCAAAGCTTGCAGCCAATTTCTAGCTTTATTCCTTAAAGAGAAAGGAAAAAGCCTCAGCCTAAGTTGGTCTTCAGTTACTCCGTTTATCTTGATAATGTCGCAAATCTCCATGAACGAATTAAGATGAGCCATAGGGTCTTCAACAGCGGACCCCCCAAACTATTGTTGCTACACCATTGTAATCAATGAAGGCTTCAACTCAAAGTTATTTGCATTTATCAAGGTTTTTTCTATGCTCGAGTAAATGTTATTCAAAACCAGTTTGAAGAAGTCTCTTAATGGTGCTTCTCTATGTTGTCCCTCTCTATTGTTCCCCACTCTAGAACACCCACTATCAGCTATTGTTGGTACTCATTCTTGAGCTTCCAACCGAATCTGATGAATTGTTTTCAGCAAATCTGGATCGTGTGGATCGCAATGACATTTACTCATGCAAGCCTAAAACACCAAAAACAAACAAAAGATCAAGGGTATTCAATGAACTTCAACAAATTTGGAGAACAACCAAGTAAAAGGTAAAAATAAAATAAAATTTGCCTTGACTAAGACTAAACCAAGTTCAACTGGTTTTAAGATATTTAACACCATTAATCCCCGACAACGATGCCAAAACTTGTTGCTTACCTTGCAAGTGAACAGGTTCGCACTAGTATTAACCGATGAAACTGGATATCGTCCTCAGGCACAAACGGATTTATTAAAACACCTTAAATCCCAATTTAATGATGGTCTTGATTTTATCAAGGCTCTACTTGTAGTGACTATATCAATTTATGAATAAAAATCTAAACTAGTATGAGTGATAAAATTTGTTTTCAGAAAACTTTATAAAATGGATGTTTAGGATAGTAAATGCCGCTGTATAACCTGTGATTCTCATTTTAGATCATGAAATGTCTACACTATGAGTTCTCGCACCTGTAATTGAAGCCCTCTCCCAAGGTGCTTCAATATCTATTAGAGTTGTCTTATAATGCCCTTTCCCGAGGTGCTTAATCAACAACCTAATGTTGTGTAATCAAAAGTCCTATGCAACTCCCTAGATAAGCTAACAACCCTCTGGTCAATCAATTATTCTATGTCTATATTGTGATAACCATCCATTAGATTTCTCACCCAAGTTATTTTAATGTTTTTAGCTCTTTATGTATAACCAATAAACACAAAGCATTAAGCATACACAACATAGAATAGTGTTGCTAAATCAATAGCCTTAACAAGAGATCACAGTTTATACGTTGGTCATCACATCCCAGACAAAGAGAACTAATTAGCTAGACATGAAAGTAATAGAAAACATTAAACAATAAAAAAGAAATTTAATCATACTCAAAACTTGGTAAAAATCTTCAATCCATTTTTGAAACACTGATTTTTTGCCTCTCTCAATTGTCACAAGTGAGATTTTTCGAATTGGGTATATTCTGGCTCAAATAACCTCTCCTATTTATAGTCTCGCACTAAAAAACCCTAAAAATATGGGAAACCCCTTAATTAGTTCGTGTGACCGTGGTCAGTATTATTCTCCAATAAAAACTAGGATTCCCTTATTTTGTCCACTGCGGTCCACTGTTTTTGTCCATGATCCACGTTCTGGTTACCATACTTAATGCTTGATTGACCGCGGTCACCGGTGAGCTCTGACATTGTTTTGTTTTTCTTTGGCTACCTCGATCTTCAATTATTCGACTACGGTCACTTGATGTTTTCTTCATGATTTCTTCTTCTTTTTCCCTTCATTTGGTGCAATTTCTCCTTTGGCTTCAACTTGAACCTGCAATACACTAGATTTCCTTCCCTAGAGATCATTTTCTCATAAAAGAACTTCAAATCCTAAAAACAAAGCTTATAATGCAATGAAACAATGCAAGTCCCTAATCTACATGCTCATGCTATATGCAGAACTTTTCCTAATTCTCATTTTATTTCCTATAAAATGCAATAAATCACCTATACTAATGTTAGTGTGTTGTGCAACTAACATCTTCTGACACAAATAACTTAGTAGCACTCGAGTCAAATAATATTTCACAACAACATTAAATAGTTAGAATGTACCTTTGACAATCGATGCTGGGTCTGCCTGTCCATTCTCTACATGAAATACTAGGGCTGTTGTAGATGGGGTTGCCGCTACGGTGGTTGTTGTTGGATGCGACCACCCTGATTTCAACCCTGACCATTATTTTGTCCCTAGTACCACCTTTGTGGCCCTCGGTTCTAAAAATTCTTGGCAAGATGTCCCTTCTGACCACAATTGTAGCAAGCTCCTTCTCTTTGAGCCAATTGCTTGTCTACTCAGTAATTATTTTGCTGCCTATGTGGTTAATTCTTGTTTTATTTATTTTGGTTCCTTGGAACTCTCTGCCATTACTCAGCCTGTTATTCTTGTTCCTAAACTTCTGCTCAAAGTTGAGTTCTTGCTCTAGTAACAGTGCCTTCTCTATGACCTCCCGATACGTCTTCAGCCCCATCGCTATTACTAATTTTAGATCTCAATCTCGAGACCCTCGACAAATTTATTGCCCTTCATCTTTTCCTCCCTTACTAGCTTAGGGGAAAAACTTTGCCAATTCTATAAACTTGGTTTCATACTCTATTAAAGTCATGTCTTTTTTGCGTCAGTCTAACAAACTCTGATTGGATCATCCTCAGTGTAGCCTCTGGGAAGAACTTCTCATAGAACACTTGAAGTTTTTCCAACTCATCTACTTTAAGTCAGAGTTCAGATCTACCTTCAGCATTCTCTACCAACTTCTAACTAGTATCTTAACCTGATGATTAGCCAACACAACTCTACGAGGATTTCTCGCCCCTAGTACATCTAGATGTTTATCGAGCTCTTGGTTCCAATGATCAACTGTCATGCTGTCAGATGTGCAATCAAACTACGAGGGGAAAATATTTTGTAACTCCATTAGCATTTCCTTTGAACTTTATCCTCAATATCTTCCTGTACCCTTTGCACACTAGAAAATCTAGCATGGGCGCTAGTTGCTATACCAAAAACTGCTCCTAGTGTGGGGCCTGTACTTATGGTTCTAGTGCTACTTGTGGCTGTATATGTGGCAATGGCAATGCCCTCATGATCTGCTATGTGACCGTCCTAGTGAGCTCTGTCCAGAACTCAGGCCCCCACCTTGGTTCAATCTCATTAGTTGTAGCAATTCTTACAGATTGTCTCTTGTATCTAACCATTTATCTATAACCAAAAATCCATTCCATTGTCATATAATCAATCAAAACATTCGCATGTATTCACTTAGAGCATTTATTTTCGTAGTACTAACATGACTTTAGATTCATGCCTCGAAGTTCTCGTTCATTCAATAGCCTAGAGCATTTATTTTCGTAGTACTAACATGACTCTAGATTCATGCCTCGAAGTTCTCGTTCATTCAGTAGCCTATTGGTTGATGCTTCTAAGTCCACAACAAAGTTGTTCATTTCTGAATATAAGATTTGGGCTCAGAATATAAAACATTCATGACATACCTATTTCAAAATCTTTATACAAGTAAACATGCAAGCAAACAATCAAGCTTTCAATCATTCAATTTCATGCTAGCACAGAGAGATACCAAATTTTTCATTCATGCCTTCGATTTCGAATGTCCCATACCACTCTTGCTAGGCGACATAGACTTCCACCCAGAAATCTCATTATACCCATACGATTTTGCAAATGTCTCGATGTCTAAGGCTTTCCAAGCCTTTTATACTTGACCGTCCTATACTACCCAAACATAGGGAAAACGAGTTCTTCCAAAGCCATTGATCATTCACCAAACATTGTCCGTTAATCTCTGAGTCTAGGATTCCTCCATATCCTTAAATTTCTACGTGTCCCATATAACGTAGAAACCAAAGATAGAGGATCCTCTCGATCTCGTGTCCTAACCAAACAAGTATTTCATTATCACATGTTCCATCTCTAACTTATGTCCTAAAAGCTTTTATTCATGATCCACTATGCTACCTTGACAACACCCTGGTCCAAACCTAATGTCTTTCCCTAGACATAAGTATTCAACATCACTACTGCACTATTCCTCCATCAGAATGTTAGTTCCATAGTCTATACCTTATACTCTAGCCTAATACTCGATAGTCTAGTCTCTCGACTCCTTACAAGAGTCAACTCTATCTAAATCTAGACACATTGCCCAGTGACTGTACTAATTAAGCTCTGATGCCACCCTTGGGTGTCAATCTAACATTCTTTCCCAGTGAGCTACAACCTAAGCTCTGATACCAAATTTGTAACACCGCAACCCCAAAATTTGGTCACAATCACCACTTTCTGGGCACTTTTGTCTCTCAACTCGAGATATGTTCATATTATAGTGAGCAGTTACTCCTACTCTACATGTGGTCATTCCCATTTTTACTATCTGGTCACTGAAATATTTCTATTTCTTATATTGTCTCATCGTTTATTTGTACCAAGTCACATCCCATCAGAGTCATCATCAGAGTAATTCATAACATGAGTAATCAACAATATTGGGATGACAAGCTAAAATGAAATGAATCAACTTAACCTCAATAATAAATGACATTAGCCCCATGGTAGTGCTTCAAATAAATAATAAGCCCAACGACCCACTCCATCAAATAAATTAACAAATAAAGAGAAGTGGATCCCATTGCCCTATAACTGATAAATAATGAGCAACTCTACTCCTACCCAACCTCAACAATGAGGTGTGCCATGACTACGAAAATAACTGCTATTCACTTGTCAACATGTAACACCCCAACCCCCATATCTTTAAGCATTGGACATGACCACCGTTCTCTTGACACTAGACTAAACCAAACGGCGGGTCGGGCCAGTGTTACATTTACAAGTACACAACTTGCATCACTTTCTATTTCAATTATTTCATGCCTTGATTGTATTTAACAATACATAACTTAAATTTAAGAATTTAATAAGGCATAGTATAAGAAATAACTGAAATTTATAAACTCAATTAATTAAATAAAATTGAGTACATAATTTGATCTTGAAGAAAACTATTACAGCAAAAGATTCAAAACTTGGGTAATATGCCCTTACATAGAAATTAAAAACTTTTTAAATAAAAAGAACCTAACTAATATTCATGGTCTTCATGTAAATCAATTACCTAAAAAATAGAAGGAAGGGATGAACACATAACCCAGTGGATCTTTCTAACATTTAAATCATTCTTTGAATTCAAACAAACCAAGCATATCAAAAACTTTTGTACATTATGTGATTCAAACAAATTTCTTGTTTGTGGTTGACATTCGGATCGAAAGAGTTTAATCTCTATGTTCCAGATCGTTGGGAGAGAGAATCACTATTGAAAACTCAAACCCAATATCTATGAAGTGGGATCACTCTTGTAAACCCAGTTCAAAATCATCAAAGGTAAGACGGCAAGTTGGATCGGGGGTGGAACACACACGATGAACCTATGCAGTCCATCATCGCGCCAGTACGTGGATTGAATCATTATTTAATCTTTTCTTAGTGATAAAACTGTAACACCCTAACCCCCGTATCTTTGTGCATTGGACACAACCACCATTCTTGACTGTGGACTAAACCAAACGGCGGGCCAGGCCGAACCGGTGTTACTTTACAAGTGACGCACACTTGAGTTGCTTTCTATTTCAGTTATTTCATGCTTTAACTTTATTTGACAGAACATAACTTAAATTTAAGAATTTAATAAGACAATAAAAAAAAGAAATAACGAAATTTATAAACTTAATTAATTAAATAAAATTGAGTACATAGTTTGATTTTAAAAATTTATTACAGCGGAAGTCTTAAAACTTGGGCAACATGCCCTTACATAGAAATTAAAAAAAAAACTTTTTAAATAAGAGAACCTAACTAATTTTAATGGTCTTCATGTAAATCAAATACCTGAAAAATAGAAGGAAGGGGTGAGCACATAGCCCAGTTGATCTTTCTAAACATCTAAATCATTATTTCAATTCAAACAAACCAAGCATATCAAAAACTTTTGTACATTAGGCGATTCAAACAATTTCTTGTTTATGGTTGACATTCGGACTGAAAGAGGTTAATCTCTGTGTTCCACATCGTTGGGAGAGAGAATCACTCTTGGAAACTCAAACCCCATATCTATGAAGTGGGATGACTCTTGGAAACCCAGTTCAAAATCGTCAATAATAAACCGGCAAGCCGGGTTGGAGGGTGGAACACACACAATGACACTATACAGTCTATCATCGCGCCGGTACGTGGATTGAATCATTATTTAATCTTTTTTTAGTGATAAAACACACAATATCGGATTAAACGATCGATGTAATATATACAAAACATGAATCATAAATATTTATGTAAGGCACAATTCATATATAACATGCATCAATATTCTTAATTTCTAAACATACATAACATGTATATTCATGGCACATCAAATAAATAAAGCATGCATATTAAACATATATTCAATCAATCATATTTAAAACATCATGACACATGCAAGACTTATTCAAATTAAAATAAAGAAGTAGAAGTTAGAAGTCACTTCTACCTTAAAAATGTCTCTTCTGTACGCCTCTAAAATCTGACAGAGTTCCGTTACTTCAAGGCTTCCAAACACTCAAGAACTCTCAAGAACACTCAAGAACAGTTCAAGAACACTCAAGAACACTCAAAAACTAAGGGGATTGCCAAGAAGAAGGCTTAGAGAAGAAGATGACAAGTCAACTCTTGTTTCTTGGGATGAGATGAATTGTGAGCATGGGGGGTGTTTATATAGAGTTCAAAAGGATAGAGAATGACAAGTTTGTGGTGTTATCTTGTAGGAAACTTGCTAATTCTTTAGAATTTTGTGGCCCCCAAGCATAAGAGAATAGAAAGTGAATTTTTGGAAATTTTTGAGAATTTAGAAACTGTTTTTTTGGATTTTTGAAGTATTTAATCGGATTATTTCAGATTTTATTTCGTGATTTTATTTTGTATTTAATCGGAGCCTCGGATCGTCCTTGAGATTTCATTCGCGATCAAGATCGGGTGGGTGGAACGTCAGCTGTTAGATTTCCTCGATCGCAACACTGGATTCGCGATGGAGATCAGGCGGGTGAAATCTAGAACATCAGATTTCCTCGATCGCAGTATTTGGTTCGTAATTGAGATCAGGCAGGTTGATCGTGAGCTGTCAGATTTCTTCGATTGCAATACTCGTTTTCGCGATCGAGATTAGGCGTGTGAAATCTGGCCTGTTGAATTTTCCTCGATAACAGTACTCGTTTCGCGATCGAGATTAGGCAGATGAAATCTAAATCGTTGGATCAAGTAGATTGATCGTGGACCGTTGGATTTCGGTGATCCGGTGCACCCAAGCGTTCGACAAGGTCTTGATCGTAGCCATTGGATCATGGATCGGATGGATTATACGTTTTTGGCCGTTGGATCGTGTTTCTAATACCAAAATCACTATTCTAAGTTGCTATTATCCGAAATTTTGCCAATTAGACATTTCCTAATTGATAGAAACTTGATTTTCTTATATATTCCCTTTTATTTTGATGATTTGCTAATATTTTCCCTTTCTATTTAATATTGCATTTATTAGATATTTTTCTATTTCCTTAATATCTTTAATGCCAATAATTAAATAATCTACATTTTCCATTTTCATGTATTTTTATTTATTTCATATTTCATTTTTAGATTATAATTTATGTAATTATAAATTAATATTTACATAATGTTTGATTTATTTTTAATAAATACACGTATACTACACTTTTATTTAATTATATAAATTTTTCTATGTAGTATTAACATTTATTATGCTAACACACACCTTATTCATACACATATTAACCTATATGTGTATATATACTTTATTTTTATTTATTTATTTCTTAAGCAACTCTTTAAATTTCATAATTAATTCTACTAAATTGACATTTTCATTTAATTATCAAATTAAGGTCTTATTTGCCTAATTTATATTATATTTCTAACATATTTTATTTTTCATGTGCTAACCCACAATTTGCACCCAAAAATTTCTTAAAATCTTTGAAATTAATTTAGTTAACTTATTTTATTTATTTTAAATTATTTAGCAAAATTCTGGGGTATTACAACTTACCCTCCTTAAAAGAATTTCGTCCTCGAAATTTTTATACATTTATTCGTGCGTCATTTCGTTAGGTTTTTCTGGTAAATGGGTTGTTTTGACTAATTTGATAAGCCTACGGGGTTGAGTCTTTGTAACTATCTTGGTGACAGCGTCTGGTGTTTTCGAAGCTACATGGTTAAGGAATTTAGCTATCGTTTGCTAAATTTAGCAAGACTGTGTTTTATAAGTTGCGTCTCCTAATCAACACGATGTCTAACCGTTTCGTTCATTGTATTCCTATATGTTCCCTAATAGGTCTTTTCATGCACAACAGACTCCCAGATTCTCAGCTGTTGATTTTTTGGACCTTAGATCGATTCCTAAGTAATGGTGGCTTCTCCAATTGATCAAATGGGTCACTTGGTAGGGAATACTTATCCTTTACTATTGGGTGATCTACTTACTCTATCCATTCTAAGGTATACAGGTCCTTTCGAGTCTTAGGGTATTCTTAGCATCTAACTTGAAGTCAGTATGCTAGTCCTATTCAATTTCCTCTATTAAGATTGTGAGTCATTTGTCTTACCTTTTGTTCATCCCTAATTTGATGCAACAGGTCTGATGACAGGACTTGCTATAGAGATAGGTTTGTCTTTCTTTTAGGGTCATACCTAGCCCTAAGTTCTCAATCTATCTAAGGGTAAAAGTTTCTTTGTCACTTCCTACCATACGACAGGTTCTAGGGTTACTACTCACACTTTCTATTCCCATACTTTCCATTTTTGGATATTCAAAATGTAGCAACAAGAGTTTTTAAGGGAAAATTTTCGTTAATAGAGACAATTGGTACAAAACCTCATTTCAACTTAAAATTCATAAATGCTAAGATATAGCAATCTTAAATTAAAGGTCTCCCTACTACTACTCATATTCAAAATTAGTTCATTTGTCCTAACATTAGACTATGAGGGTTGCTACTGAGGGTCTTGATCCTCGTGAGCCAACATTTTAGCTTGGTTCTCACCATAACCCTAATTGTCTTGAGGCTGAGGAGCCCGAATAGGTGTAGTTGGACAATTTCTCGCAAAATGCCCCCTTTGTCTGCACACATAGCACAACCCTTGTCTCTTTGCCTGCTTCTTTGGTTCTTTTTCAATTTGGTGAGTTCGTTTCTATTTCTTACCTTCCTTTCCCGTCTTTTGATCATTTTGTAGTTTCTTCTTTGTATTCTTTACCGATCCTTTGAAGTGGATATCCTTTTTTATTGAATTAATCTCAACCGTCGTTCTTTTGGGCATGGTTAGTCTTAAAGGTATGACTAGTTCATTATTTCCCATTCTTAGTTCATTCTGAACCTCAAGCTGTGACTGTAGAGTCCTCATCACTTGCTCGACCGCCTGTCAAGTGATTTCTGCTATTATCTTTGGTGATAGGACTGAAGTTGCCGCCACATCTGCCCCTTGGTTACTTTGATCAGGTGTATTGGTGTTTTCTTGGATTCCTTCCATTATCTACAAGCCAAAGCCACTTTAGTATCCTACAATGTATCATAGAAGTTTCAATTAGGACATTCATCTAGGGTACTCACCCATCTTTTCTAATCCTCAGAATACTAAATGTTTTTCTAGACTTGAGAAATGGTCATCTTTCCTACATCATATGTTGTATTCGCTTCCTCAAGTTTTCGTTCTGTTCGTGCTACTATGACTCTAGATTCATGTCTCTAGGTTCTCGATTTGTTTTAGTGGCCTAAAGGTATTTCTTCTAGGTTCTTTTCATGCATGGGTACAAGATTTGGTCTCAAAGCAAATAAACATTACAACATGCATATCACACAATCACACAATCACGCTAGCACAGCAAGGTCCCAAGCTTCCACCTAAGCTTTCAGGTTCAAGTGTCCCATACCACTCTAATCCTTCCACTTCGGCTTTCACTCAGAATAGAGTTGCACCCAAACAATTTCGCAAATGTCTCCATAACTAAGGTTCCCGAGCCCACTATACTCCACTGTTCCATACCAGCGAGCATAGAGAAACCCGTTTTGCCAGAGTTACCGATCATTCACCACACATGGTCCATCATTTTCCAAGTCTAGGCTTCCTCCATACCCCCGAATTCCTATGCATCCCACACTACATAGAAACCAAAAGATACAAAAGCTTCCCGGTCTCGTGTTCTGATCAAACGAGTTTCTGTTTTCACACAAGTTTTCGTCTCTAGCATATGCCCTAGATATTTATGCTTTTGATCGACTGTGCCACCCCTTGCTACACCACATTTCTACCGAGGGTCTTTTTCTCGACCTGGGGTTCAATCTGGTTGACTCACAACCTCTGTCTAGTCAAGATACCCCATTTGGCATCTTTTTCGATTTCTATTCACTCTCTTGCCCTAATTTTTCACCTTCTAGTTTTCTTTTATAGAAAATAAGAGTGTTCTTCAACTCTGACTACTCATATAAGCTGGTGGGACAACCTCCAGATCGGGCGACGAGACCAAAGTCTGCTTAGCAACCGCGCTTTCTAGGGCGGGATAACCCACCTCCCTTTCAATGTTTAGCTTTACTCAGGACAAAGCTTACCCACTATCAGCTCAACTTGTAGTTTTTGCATCCAAACAAAACATTTCAAAAATTTATACTTCTTTTTTGAAAACACTTTCTAAAATGTTTTTCAAGTTCAAAAACAGAAGGCAGGGCATTCAAGATTCAATTCAACTTCAAGTAAAACCCTAATTTGAGTTTCTAATTCTTGTCAAGTAACTAATGATTGACTTTCTAATTTTTGCCTAGTATATCTACTAACTGAGCTCTGATACCACCTTTGGTATCAGAGTAACTTTCTAATTCTTGCCCAGTATATCTACTAATTGAGCTCTGATACCACCTTTGTAACACCCCAACCCCCGTATCTTTATGCATTGGACACAACCACCATTCTCTTGACGGTGGACTAAACCAAACGGCGGGCCGGTGTTACTTTACAAGTGACGCACACTTGACTTTCTTTCTATTTCAATTGTTTCATGCCTTAACTTTATTTGACAGAACATAACTTAAATTTAAGAATTTAATAAGGCAATAAAAAAAGAAATAACGAAATTCATAAACTCAATTAATTAAATAAAATTGAGTACATAATTTGATTTTAAAAAATTATTACAGCTGAAGTCTTAAAACTTAGGCAACATGCCCTTACATAGAAATTAAAAAAAAACTTTTTAAATAAGAGAACCTAACTAATTTTAATGGTCTTCATGTAAATCAAATACCTGAAAAATAGAAGGAAGCGGTGAGCACATAGCCCAGTGGATTTTTCTAAACATCTAAATTATTATTTCAATTCAAACAAACCAAGCATATCAAAACTTTTGTACATTAGGCGATTCAAACAATTTCTTGTTTATGGTTGACATTCGGACTGAAAGAGGTTAATCTCTGTGTTCCACATCGTTGGGAGAGAGAATCACTCTTGGAAACTCAAACCCCATATCTATGAAGTGGGATGACTCTTGGAAACCCAGTTCAAAATCGTCAATAGTAAACCGGCAAGCCGGGTCGGAGGGTGGAACACACACGATGACACTATGCAGTCCATCATCGTGCCGGTACGTGGATTGAATCATTATTTAATCTTTTCTTAGTAATAAAACACACAATATCGGATTAAACCATCAATGCAATATATACAAAACATGAATCATAAATATTTATTCATGGCACAATTCATATATAACATGCATCAATATTCTTAATTTCTAAACATACATAACATGTATATTCACAACACATCAAATAAATAAAACATGCATATTAAACATATATTCAATCAATCATCTTTAAAACATCATCACACATGCAAGACTTATTCAAATTAAAATAAAGAAGTAGAAGTTAGAAGTAACTTCTACCTTAAAAATGTTTCTTCTGTACGCCTCTGAAATTCGACAGAGTTCCATTACTTCAAGGCTTCCAAACACTCAAAAACTCTCAAGAACACTCAAGAACAGTTCAAGAACACTCAAGAACACTCAAAAACTAATGGGATTGCTAAGAAGAAGGCTTAGAGAAGAAGATGACAATTCAACTCTTGTTTCTTGGGATGAGATGAATTGTGAGCATGGGGGGTATTTACA
Source organism: Tinospora cordifolia (assembly GCA_030144865.1). Lineage (NCBI taxonomy): Eukaryota > Viridiplantae > Streptophyta > Magnoliopsida > Ranunculales > Menispermaceae > Tinospora > Tinospora cordifolia. The sequence continues at coordinate 16,281 of JAJIYU010000983.1, forward strand.
TAGAGTTCAAAAGGATAGAGAATGGCAAGTTTGTGGTGTTATCTTGTAGGAAACTTGCTAATTCTTTAGAATTTTGTGGCCCCCAAGCATAAGAGAATAGAAAGTGAATTTTTGGAAATTTTTGAGAATTTAGAAACTGATTTTTTGGATTTTTGAAGTATTTAATCGGATTATTTCAGATTTTATTTCATATTTAATCGGAGCCTCGGATCTAGACCGTTGGATCATCTTCGAGATTTCGTTCGCGATCAAGATCGGGCGAGTGGAACGTCGGCCGTTAGATTTTCTCAATCGCAGCAATGGATTCACGACTGAGATCAGGCGGGTGAAATCTGGAATGTCAGATTTCCTCTATCGCAGTACTCGGTTCGCGATTGAGATCAAACAGGTTGATCGTGAGCCGTCGGATTTCCTCGATTGCAGTACTCGTTTTCGCGATCGAGATTAGGCGGGTGAAATCTGGCCTGTTGGATTTTCCTCAATAACAGTACTCGTTTCGCGATCGAGATTAAGCGAATGAAATCTGAATCATTGGATCGAGCAGATTGATCGTGGACCATTGGATTTCGGTTATCCGGTGCACCCGGGCATTCTATAAGGTCTTGATCGTGGCCGTTGGATCATGGATTGGATGGATTATACGTTTTTTGCTGTTGGATCGTGTTTCTAATACCAAAATTACTATTCTAAGTTGCTATTATCCGAAATTTTGCCAATTAGACACTTCCTAATTAATAAAAACTTGATTTCTTATATATTCCCTTCTATTTTTATGATTTGGTAATATTTTTCCCTTTCTATTTAACATTGCATTTATTAGATATTTTTTTATTTCCTTAATATCTTTAATGCCAATGATTAAATAATCTACATTTTCCATTTTCATGTATTTTTATTTATTTCATATTTCATTTTCAGATTATAATTTATGTAATTATAAATTAATATTTACATAATGTTTGATTTATTTTTAATAAATTCATGTATACTATATTTTTATTTAATTATATAAATTTTTCGATGTAGTATTAACATTTATTATGCTAACACACACCTTATTCATACATATATTAACCTATATGTGTATATATACTTTATTTTTATTTATTTATTTTTTAAGCAACTCTTTAAATTTCATAATTAATTCTACTAAATTAACATTTTCATTTAATTATCAAATTAAGGTCTTATTTGTCTATTTTATATTATATCTCTAAACTATTTTATTTTTCATGTGCCAACCCACAATTTGCGCCCAAAATTTTTTTAAAATCTTTGAAATTAATTTACTTAACTTATTTTATTTATTTTAAATTATTTGACAAGATTCTGGGGTATTACAAAAATACGCAATATCGGATTAAATCATCGATGCAACATATACATAACATGAACCATCAGATATTTATTCATGGCACAATTCAAGCATATCATGCATCATTATTCTTGATTTCTAAACATGCATAATGTGTATATTCATGGCACATCAAATAAATAAAAGCATGCATATTTAAAACATATATTCAATCATTCAACTTCAAAACATCATCACACATGCAAGACTTATTCAAATTAAAATAAAGAAGTAAAAGTTAGAAATCACTTCCACCTTAAATAAGTCTCTTTTGTACACCTCTGAAATCCGGCAGAGTTTCGTTACTTCAAAGCTTCCAAACACTCAAGAACTCTCAAGAACACTCAAGAACTGCGGAGATTGTCAAGAAGAAGGCTACAGAGAGTCAAGAGGGACTAGTATGCTCTTGATTTGGGATGAAAACAATGTGAGCACTAGGGGTCCTTTATATAGAGTTCAAAATGGTGTAGAATGACAAGTTTTTGGTGTTTTCCTTGTAGGAAACTTGCTAAATATTCAAATTTCTATGCCCCCCAAGTATAGGAAAATAGCAAGTGTGTTTGAAAAATTTTGAAACACAATTTTTGAATTTTTTAAGGAATTTTTTGGATTTTTTTCAGATTTGATTCGAGTTTTTTTCATTGATGATCCTTGATCGCGGCACTCAGGTCACGATCAAGATTAACGATTTCGCTGTTGATCATCGGATCTTCTTCGAGCGCAGCACGACCGTTTGCGATTAACGAAACTCGCATGGACCGTTGATCAACCTCGAGTGAAGCATTGGTTTGTAATCGATCGAAGATATCTCAAATCCGGGCCATCAGATCATCCTCGAGCGCAGCACCATTCACGATCAACTAATGCGGCTTTGATCTTCACTGTCGGATGAACCTCAAGCGCAGCACATATGATCATCAGAACGCAAACACCAATCCAGGCCGCACGATTAACCTCGAGCACAGTGTTGTTCGTGATCAACAAAACGAATTCAAACCGTTAGATCAGGCAAATTGATTCTGGGTCAATGGATTTCGGTGATTCGGTGCTCCTGAGCGTTGATTTGGCTTTGATCTCGTTCGTTGGATTGTGCAAATTGGTTTTGGACCGTTGGATGCAGTTTCTAATTACCAAATTTGCTTTTTAAGATTGTTATTATCTAACATTTGCCAATTTTACACTTTCTAATTGATGTAAACATGAATTTTTGCACATATCCTTCCATTTTATTGACTTGCTAATGTTTTTTCCCTTTTTATTTCTTTAATATTGTATTTATTTTATTTTGTTCTAGTTTTTAAAATATTGCCAACACTAAATAATTTATGTTTCTTTATATTATTTTTCATTTCTTTACTTCTATGTATTTATTTATATTTATTTTATTTTTTTATTTTTAGATAATTATTTATGTAATTATAAATTTATACTTATATAATGTTATATTTATTTTAGATAAATATAAGCAAACTTCATTTTTTTTCAATTACATAAATTTTTCTATATACATATTCCTATAATATGTATTATTTAACATTTATTATGCTAACATACATATTATTCACACACACATTAACCTATATATATATACTTTATTTCTATTCTTTATTTCTTAAGAAATGAAAGCAACTCTTTAAATTTTATAATTGATTCTACTTAACTGACATTTTCATTTAAATATCAAATTAAGTCTTCATTCGCCTACCCATAATTGCCACTTAAAAGTTTCTTAAAATCTTCAAAGTTGATTCACTTTACGTATTTCATTTAATTTTATTTAACTTATTTATCTTTAATTATTTAACAAAATTTTGGGATTACATGTTGTCTAGTTGATCAATTCATGTCATCTCATGTCATTTTGGTTCATTTTGGGTTCCTAAGGGTCACTTAATGAGAATTTTGGACTTGCTAAATTTTCCCTTGAAATGGACTCGACTTCATTTCTCACTCAAATTTCATCCAATTGATATTGAAATTCTCATTTCATTAAGTATAGGAGTTTTAGGGTATTACACTTACACCCTTCATTTCTATTCTACCTGTTCTATGAGGTTTCCATTGTCTATTCCAACGGTGGTCACTTGTTTCTGTTCTTTAGGACCTGTTTGAAGTTAAGCTCTCATTCTATTAGTTATGTTCTAACCATTGTTTCCTTAAGAGTGGTTAGCCTCAATGGAACTATAATCTTCCATATTTGTATTCTCAATCCTTCAGCAAATCTATTTACCTTGGACCGCTCCTCCCAATCCATCTGAATGTTTTTTTGGTAACTATTATTGTAGGTGAACATGGCTAAGTACAAATACTTGTCCAATTGCCCTTAGAATCAAAGATGCATGCTCTCAACAAATCTTCCGAGATCTGATTCACCCCTTCTAATTTCCTATCTGCCTAAGGATGAAATGCCATACTCATATTCAACCTAATGTATGTAACTCCTTTTACAAGCTCTTCTAGAAATGAAATGTGAATCTTGAACCCCTATCAAACAAGATGGTCTTAAGTGCGCCATGTAACCTCACAATTTCTATAACATAAAACTCTCTCAGTTTACTAACTAGGTCTAAAGGTCAAATCAATAAGAAATGGATGCTTCTGTGAATTGGTTGATTATAACCCACATTGTGTCTTCTTCATTTTAATTTTTGGGTAATTGCTTATGAAGTCTACATCAATATTATTACACTTCGATTCTAGTATCAAAATAATAACCCTACAGGTTTTTGGTGCTTGACATTCACTCGCTAACATGTTAGACACTAAAAGACATATTTGGCTATGTCTCTATTCATTTTCTCACCAGTGAGTCATGCAAAGGTTCTGTACATTTATTGCCCCTAGAATGCAATGTTTATTTCATTTGACGTACCTCATCCACTATCATGTTCCTTGTCTATTCTCATGTACACATACTCCATCTCCAATCTTAACATTCCATCAACATAATCCTTGAAGTCACTATGGTTGCCCTACTTCACACCATCTGTTAGATTCATTATCTACTTATCTTGTTTTTGCTACTCTCGAGATTTGGCTCACATATCATAGTGTGGCTCACATGTCATAGTGTGCAAGACCACTTATTCAACATATAGTGTCACACCCAAGTTGTAACTGTCTATCAACTATTACATTTAACCCTTTTCTACTTTTATCTTGATGAGCTTCCTACTCAAGGAGTCTACCACTATATTTACTTTCTTCGGATGATAATACAATTGAAAGTCATAATTCGTTAAGAACTCTGTTTATCTTCTCTTCCTTATTGGTAGTGTCTCTAGATTTTCAAGGCAAAAAACTATTGTAGCAAGCTTTAAATCATAAGTTGGGGAATTATGCTCATGAGTCTTCAGTTGTTATGAGGCGTATGTGAATAACCTTATCCTCCTGCATTAAGATCGCATGCAAACCATTCCTAGATGCATCAGTATACACAACATAACCAACTCCATGTCTCAATGTGATCAATAGAGGTTATGAGGTTAGTTTCTTCTTCAACTCTAGAAAAATAGTCTCACATCAATCATTTCAAACAAACTTGACTCTCTTTCTAGTTAGCTTAGTCATGGTTCAACTAACTTGGGAAATCTTATATGAACTATCTGTAATACCCAACTAATCCTAAGAAACTTTGGATCTTAATGACTACTTTAGGTTGCTTCAATTCATGATTTTTCTACCTTTTTGGGCCTTTTGACATGCCATCTTTAGAAACAATGTGGCCTAAGAATTTGTCCATCTTCATCCATAAGTCACATTTGCTAAACTTCGTGTAAAAATGATGGCCTCTAGGAGCCTTAATGTTCTATATGTTCTTCTTCAAACTTCAAGTGAATCAAGATTTCATCCCAAAAAATTACTACGAACCAATTCAAATAAAGTTTGAAAATTATGTTTTATCAAATCAATAAACGCTACCTATGCATTAGTTAATTCGAATGGCATCACTGTGAATTTAAAGAGACCATATCTAGTCTTGAATGTCATCTTTGGAATGTTTGACTCCTTGATACATAATTGATGATATCTTGAGCTCATATCAATCTTGACAAGGTGAGTAGCTCCCTCTCAATTGATCAAAGAGACCATTGATCCTAGGCAATGGGTATTTGTTCTTCATTTGTAGCTTGATTTAGTCTTTGATAGTCAAGACGCAATCTCATGGATCCATTTTTCTTCTTTACAAATAATACAAGATCTCTCTCAGGCAATTCACTCGATTAAATGAGCCCTTCTCACAAAACTTATTCAATTAAGTCTTCAACTTTATTAACTCCACAAGTATTAATCGATAGGGTGGTATAGCTATAGGACCAATGTAATACCAAAAAATTTGTATGAAATTCAATTGAATGAAATAAATTATCAACTTCAAAAATATTGGGGAGTTTTTGGTGCAAATTTAATCCAACAAAGGAAAAGGTAACCCTAATGTGAGATAGAAATAAAGGAAATAAAAATAATGGAAAATAGAAGCAAAAGAAAAATAAACACTTAACCTATTTTAATAAAGTTAAGTTCAGTATTGTGTCTCATGGATGGTGTCACGATGCCAAGAAAATGGAAAGAAATGAAAGAAGAAACAAAAGGGGAATGAAAGAAGAAACAAAACAGGAATGAAAGAAGAAACAAAAGGGGGAGCGATATCAGGCTACCATGATAATGCTTGCACTACCATGTTAACATGGTACTGCTCAAAAAACAGAATGCAATTCATGTGTAACTATCATGATAACGGTAGTTGTTACCGCAGTAGTATCATCAAAAGGAGACCAAGAATGTGTTTTTTTGCATGACTATTATGGTAACCACTTTGTTACCGGGGTGATGCGATAAAAAGTCTGACAAAAAGAAGATTTTTATGCGCAAAACAACCTCCCAAACCCCAATTTCAGTCGCTTACTAATTATTGTGTGCAAAGTGGAGGAATTAGCAAGTTTCCTGTGTTGGAAACACCCCAAATTTGCCAAATCCCACCCATTTGAACACTATATAAACCCTACGTGGGCTCCCATTCTCTTTACCTTAGCAAGAACTGAACAAGTTCTTTCTTGCTTTCTTTGCTTCCCTCTTAGCATCCCTCTTAGCATCCCTTTTTCTTCTTAAGTTATTCTAAATAGTAATTGGGGTAGTAGTAACGAAGTGTTGCACAAATTCTATACTAGCAGTTGGGAAGATCTGAAGGAAATTCAAGAAAAGGTTTGAAAGGAGTTTACTATTTGAGGTGGAGATGATTTTTAATTTTTTACTTTATTATTTTAATTTAAATAAGGTTTGCATGTATGTGATGTTTTGAATATGGATGATCAATTATCATATATGCTAAGTAGAATACGCATGCTTAAACCCATATGAATAAAAATGCATGATCTGTGATGTTATGATGTTAGCATCCTTTTTTATATAAATTTTGCTTAAGTTTTGTTTACGTAAATGAATGTTATATTTTTATACTTAATAAAAGATTAATTGAGATTCTAACCATGTATAGGCATGACGAAGGATTTCGTCGCGTGTATTCCAACCATGCCAGACCTTTGACTTAGAATTGGGTGTTAGGATTAACTTTAGAGTGAACTAGGTTTTTAGGAGTGGTCTCACTTCACTGAGAAGGATTTGAGTTTTAGAAATGATCTCTATTCCTAAATTTGGAACACAGAGGTCGACCCCTTTTTAGTCTTAATTACAACTAAACATAATGAATTGTTTGAATCACATAATATTTTGAAAATGCTTGACATGTTGGTCTTATTTGTTGAAATAATGATTTAAATATTTGGAATAATCCACTAAGCTTCAAGCTGAACCTTTTGTTCTAATCTTTCACGAAATTGACGTATCAAGACCTTATGGAAGACACTTATATTATTTTTTTTATTTTATTAAATTGTAGGACATGTTAGCCGAATTTACTTTGTTAGAATTTTAAAGTTTATTTCTACTATAATAAACACAAAGGCTATGTGTCCTTTGAATTTTGGATTTAATTAATGATATGAAATTATATTATCTAAATATTTCTTAATGATCATCTTTGTTGAATTATTTTACATGAGTTAATGTCACTCAAAAAATCCCAAGGATTTGGAAAGAAAAAGGAAAGAGATAATGTAGGACGAGCCCACTTCTCGAGTGGCCCAACTAAAATAGAAATTAATTCTTAGATGACGTGGGCCTAGGGTGTGGGAAGCGGGGTGTTACAACCAGTCCCTTGATACACTTCAATCTTAAGTTTACCTCCCTCTGTAGTGGTAGTCTTGGTAAGTCACTTTTTGAACTAATGGATACTAAAATGACTTTTGGCTTCTAGATATTAGTAATAACAAGGGATACCACACAAGAGATGAAAATATTGATAAGTCAGGGCATAAGGAAGCAAAGTACTAGTGACAAAAACACCAGCTGGGATAGTGGCGACTACAGATATGTTAGTCAAACCTGCCACCAATACAACCTCAACCACCGATACAACCTCAGCCATAGGTATAGCTTCAACCCCAAGTTTACAGGCCCAATTGCTTAACTATCCAGTAACACCAGACCAATTGATTGTGGATGACGTAGCAAAGATGAATATGTTAATGGAGTTCCAAAAGCTGTGACCCAGTACGTTTGAGGGTATGACTAATAAGTTGGCAGCAGATAAGTGGCTCGCTAAGATGAACAAACATTTGAATGCCTTAGGAGCAATTGGCCTCAGGAGAGTTGCATTAGCACTGCATTAGTTTGTTGGACCCGCCTATCATTGGTGGGAGATGATTATGAATGATCCCGCTACGAATGTATCCACTATGACATGGGAGCAGTCTAAGACTCTAATTTATGCAAACTTTTTTTCCATGGCAAAGAAGAAGTTTCTATAGCTGGAGTTCATCCAACCAACGTAGAAGACCATGATAGTGGTTGAATATGAATAGAAATTCATTGAACTGGCTAGGTTTGCCCCAGAGCTGATTAAGGATGAATAGTTGATTGGGAAAGATCATCCATTATCTTAGATTAACCACTTTCAAAAAAATAATGATACGAGCATAGTTGATTGAGAAAGATCTCGAGTATGAGCAAGCCTTGAGGAATATACACAAGCGGTCACAGCCAGAATAAGCTGCAGGATCCTCACAAAAGAAGCCAAATAGACAAGATGGGTACAAAGCACCTCATAATCAGAACTAGGCGCAGAATCATAATAGGTCGTAGAACTAGCAGGCATGGACTAATCGTGCTAGGGATGAACAGAAGGAGCAGGCAAAGAGGACATATTGTCAAGAACTATCCTAACAATGCTCCAGCTCCCCCACAACAACAGCAGGCATGTGGGCAGGATGGTAGTCTACAGTAGAGATAGTAGCCACAACCATAGCCCCAACCCCAACAGAATCAGGAGTAGCTCCAAAATTAGGGCCAAAAACATAACCAAGCCCTACTTTATAATGCTGATACCCAGGCTGACCTTGCACTTGCAGTGGACGGTATTTTCCTTTTGTTTAATATTGTTGTAAAAGTCTTGTTTGACTTAGGTGCTACTAAGTCTTTCATTTTTGAGCACCTAGTTTATAAATTACAATTGGTGACAAACTCATTGCCTGTGACATTACATGTAGCCACACCTTTACGAGCTACAATGAACTCTATGAGATACTATAAATGTGACCTTAGGTTTGGGGAGGAGCTGATTTCAGCTAATCTTTGTACACTTTCTTTTCATGGGTATGATGTCATACTGGGTATGGATTGGCTCACATTATAGCAAGCCAAGATAGATTATCAGAAATAGACGGTGATTGTGACGTTACCTTCTGGATATGTGTTTAAGATCAATGGGGACGTGCAATGATTACTAAGGAGTCCTATGGTAACTATGCTACACAATTTAAAACAAAAAAGAGGATTGCACACAGTTGTTGGACGAGGATATTGAAAAACCAAAAGAAATTCAGGAGATACTTGTAGTACGGGAAAATGCAGATGTATTCCCAGATGACCTACCAGGATTACCACCACATAGATAGGTAGAGTTCAAGATTGAGTTGCATGTAGGCACTGACCTCATAGCCATTCAACTTTGTAGAATGACACCAGTAGAACTAATTGAGCTGAAGACACATCTAGATGAGCTCCATGAGAAGGGATTTATCAAACCCAGTGAGTCACCATGGGGAGCTCTAGTGTAACACCCCAACCCCTGTATCTTTAAGCAGTGTATATGACCACCGTTCTCTTGATAGTAGACTTAATAAAATGGCGGGTCAGGCCGGTGTTACTTTAAAAGTGACACTCACTTGTTCTTTTCTCTTCAATATCTCGTGCCTTTGTATAAAATTCAATAATACAAAACTTTCAATAAAATCAAGGCTAATTAAAAGAGACAAATAAATTCAAACTATTTATTCATAATTGAAAGTACTTAATTTCTCAAAAAGAACTAGTTGTTACAATAGAAGACTTCAAAATACTTTTCAGTAGAAAAACATAAAAACTTTGGGCAACATGCCCTAAAAAATTCTAAAAAATATAATAAAAAGGTAGAAACTATCTAAGAACTATTCATATTCAACTACTCCATGTGTTTCATGTTCCTGAAAAATAAGAAAGGAAGGAGTGAGCACATAACCCAGTGGATCCTTTTTGAACAACCATCTTTCATATACAAACTCATAACACAATCATAATTCAAACACTTGCAATCATTAGGCATTTTAAACAACAGTTTGTTCAAGTCGAGTCTCAGACCAAAAGGGCCTTTAATCCCTTGATGCTTTTAACTAAGTAAACAGGGCCAACTCGGCATCAACCTATTAGTGGCATGTGTCGGCATCAACCTGTTACATGTGGTGACCCACAAGGTACTGTGGTACACGACCCTCAAGTACTTAGGTCTGAAAACCATATGACCTAACTCATATGAAAAAAACATCTATAGTGTTGCTTTGACCACTGTGATGGTACGTGGTTATTATCACCATCATCTTAGATTAATTATCATATCATGATCTCATAAAATAAATTTTAGAATATGAAATCAAACTAAAATTCATAATATACACAATCAATTCATGAAACACTCATAAAACTTGCATCATACTTTCATTTAAAAGCTTAAGCATGATACTAACATGGCATGGATGATATGAATGCTCAAACATGAAACAAAACTGAAATATTGAAATAAACATTTAAAATTCTAGAACTGAAATTAAAAATCTTTGAATTCAGTAAAAAACACACAAACAATGAGCATGCCATGAATTTAAATAAGAACAGAAGGGTGTTCTAGAAATCACTTCCACCTTGTAACACTTTCTCCAGAAATTTCGACAACAATTCCCCCCACGTACTAGTGCCAATGAAGATTGCCCAACTTAATTCCCCAATTCGAGAGAAGAACTTCTCACACACAAGTAAGAGGAAGGAAAGATGGGAAGAGGTGCCCAGAAGAAGGCTCAAAGAAAATAAGAGGCAATTTCAACTCTTATTTTTGGAATGAGGGAATTGAGATCCTAGGGGGGTTTATATAGGTTCTCAAAGGGAGAAAAATAGAAACTTTTAAGTTTTTCTTGGAGTTAAACACCCTAATTCTCTTTAATTTTGTACTTTCTAATTTTAAGAAATAAATGAGTATTTTTCAAATTTTTTTCAAAATTTAGAAATAAATTTTTGGATTTTAGAAACCTTTTTTGGATTTTATTTGGATTTATCGTGATTTTTCTATAATTTTCGTTTTTAATTTCGGAGCCTTCGATCTGGGCCGTCGGATTAATCTCGGATCGATCAACGAAATCGGAGCCTCAAATCTCAGCCCTTGGATCGTCCTCGAGTTTCACACGCGCATCTCGTTCGTGATTAACGAAAATGCTTCGATCGTCCGATCGTCCTCGAGCGCAGCACATCCGATCGTGATCAACGAAAATGCCTCAGATCGTCAGATCGTCCTTGATTACAGCACCAAATCTTCGTTCGCGATCAACGAAACGTGTTTGGATTGTCGGATGGACCTCAAGTGCTATGTGCGGATCTCAATTCGTGATCAACGAATTGTGCCTGCCATTGGATCGTCCTCGAGTGAGGTGTGTGAATCTCCGGGCTGTTGGATTTTGATGATCCGGTGCACCTGGGCGTTGGTGTGGTTTTAATCTCATTCGTTGGATTTTGGCAAATAGATCGTAGACCGTTGGATGTGTTTTAAGTTTATTTTTTGATTTTTTAACCAAATTTCTTGTTTTATTTTCAAATTTTTGCCAAATCTTGATTCCAATTGACTTTCTAATCTTGTTTTCATAAAAAATTGTACGTATCCTTGTATTTTTGGCTATGAAATCCCATGATATACATTATATTCATATATTTTCTCCCAAAAATTCGGTAAATTGATTTTTATTCCTCATTTGGGTAAACTAGGACTTGCCAAAATTTTCATCCGTCAATTCCGTATAATTTTCTAAATAAAAATTCAAATTTCATGTGAATTTTTTAAGATGTTGCATCTAGTGATGTTTGTGATGGATCGATAAGGCTTTTTGTGGATTATCGAAAGCTAAATCACGATTAAGAACAAGTACCTGTTGCCCAGAATAGATGATAAGTTGAGAGAGCCACTCACTTCTCCAAGATTGATATGAGGTTAGGATATCATCAGTTGAGGATCCGAGAGACTGATATACACAAGACAACCTTCAGAACTCGAAATGAGCATTTTGAATTCACAGTGATGACATTTGGTTTGACCAATGCACCGACAACATTCACAGATCTGATAAACAAAGTCTTCGGATAGTATTTGGATTAGTTCATTGTAATATTTGTAGATGACATTTTGATCTACTCTTGGTCAAAGGCTGAGCATGTGGAATGCTTGAAAATTGTCCTAGAGATGCTGAGAAGAAATGAATTCTCTGCAAATTTTAGCAAGTGTGAGTTCTAGATGAAGAAAGTCAAGTTCCTTGGCTATTTCATCTTAGACAAAGGAATATCTATAGACCCATAGAAAGTAGAAGTGCTATCCAATTGGAATCAACCTAAGACTATAATAGAAATCAGAAGCTTCTTAGGTTTAGTAGGATACTATAACAAGTTTATCCACCATTTCTCAAAGTTGGCTAAATCAATGACCAAGTTAACCAGAAAGGGAGAGAAATTTTTTTGAAATGATAAGTGCAAATGATAATTCCAAGAATTGAAGAAGAGGTTATCTTCGGTATCCATCTTGGTCACACCTACCCATGATGTGAAGTATTTATTGTACACTGATGCTTCTCAGAATGGATTGGACGTTGTACTAATGTAACATGGGAAGATAATAGCTTACGCCTCAAGTCAGTTGAAAATCCATGAACAATATTATCCTACACACGATTTAGAGTTAGCTGGGATTGTTTTTGCTCTGAAGATTTGGAGGCATTACTTCGATGTGGAGAGTTTTAATCTATTCTCATATCATAAGAGCCTAAAGCATATTTATACAACCACAAGAAATCGTACCTACAACAAAGTGCAATGTTCGTTCTTATACCCATATGACAATGTTTATGGCAATGTTGTAGATCAGGGTATTGTTAAACGACCGACTATTTTTAACAACGGTCACCAGCCTGTTGTTGTAAAGCGTTGTGTATTGATCTAAGAATGGGGTTACAACAATGTTCTCCCATTGTTAAATGATTCAATCTTTAAAGACATATTTGACAATGGTCACTATGCTTGTTGTTGTAGAAATGTTATAATAATAGGCGCACGTTGTGGAAATCCTAACCTTTAACAACAGTCACAAGCCTATTGTTTTAATGCGTTGTGTATCGATCTAAAAACTGAGCTTACAACAATGTTTGCACGTTGTTAAATGCTTCAATCTTTTAAGACATTTGGCAATGGTCATCGTCCCTATTATTGTAGACGTGTCATAAAAACAGGCGAACGTTGTGGAAAACCTAACCTTTTAACCTTTCAACAATTGTCAAATGGTTGTTGTTATATGTTTATTACTTAACAACATGCTTGTGCCCATTGTGAAAGCTCCAGTATTTCAACAACAATCGTCCGCATGTTGTTATATCATGTATCTTACAACGAAAACTGAACGTTGTCATATGTGTCAATTTTTGTTAATCGTAAAAATATTTTACTACAATATATATTGCATATATTTACCTATATCTATAAATTCATAATATAAAATAAACATTATTAAACATTTGTCCTATTATTTCAAATGCCTCATTTAGTATTTACAATCCATTAAACATATATACAATCCATCAAACATATATACAATCCATCAGAGAGTGTAATTATTATTTACAGTAGTCTTATGTACTTCTTTGGCCAAACAATTGTACTTCCAACAACATCACTCAGTAATAAATTTCTGATGTTGGTCTATATAAATCAACATCTTCATTCACTACCTTTATAACCCAAACTCTCCAACAATCAAAGCTTAGTGGGAGGCCATGAACTTTAACCTTAGGATCTGTTTTCCTACTACTATAACTTCTTCGTCTCTTTCATTTTTGGGATGCCAATCCAACAATTTGCATTTAGCATTTTCAGGAGGCAATTTTTCTAGGATGGGCTTGCTACCCTGTTGTGACTTCATAATACATAACCAAATTAAAGATAATATAAACATTGTAAGAATAAAAGTTTATAATCAAAGTTGGGTTCAAATATAGTTTACTTGTGGTATTTGAGCTTTTGAATGTATCATATTCATGTTTCTTCCACTTGGGCTTTGAAGCTATTGAACCATATCATAAAATATATTTCACTATATAAATTTAAGTAATAAATTAAACTGTAAAGAAGATTTTAAGCCTAGTTGTCACCTTTTGAGACTGTATTAAGAGCATGGCAGTCAATGCTTCAACTCTTTCCTCGAGTGTATCCATTTTCTTTGATTTCTCTTCAAGAGTATTTATCCTTTCTGCTTGATCTTGAATTATATTCTCTAAGACCTTTACTTTTCCATTACTTTGAATTTGAACATCAAACTTTGAAGGTGTTGCCCCAAATCCAAAACCTCGAACTCGCCCACGACGCTCAGGTCCCAATACTTTAGTAATGACATCCTCTTTTAAGTTATCTCTCTCAATTGAATTGGTGGTAGATTGAATAATTTCATTAATCTTTTTCCTACATTCACATAAAAACAAGTAAATTAACTTGATAACTTTCTATTTTTATATAATTTCAATATATATAACTACATATCATTTACTTTAATGATTTACTTACAATTGTTTCTTGAATTGCTTTATTTAAAGGCTCACCATTCTTTCTCAAATGACCCTTTGTCCATACATCTACTCTTGCAACTGAATCTGAACTTTCATTGGCCTCCTTCTAAAATATGAAAAATAGTAACATTTACAACATATATCTTTATGTAAGAAATACAAAGAGGAAAAATAAAATGAAGTACGTGCCAAGACCATTACCAATTCATGCTTCAAACGAGCATAGCCCTTCCTACTCATTGTGTGCAATAGTTTTTGACCAGTCTTCATTTCACTAAACTTTTTGCTTGTTGCCTAATAAAATGAATATATTAATAATGATGAAAAAGAAGAGATGATTCAAATTTAAAGTATATATATAAGAAACATACAACAAACCTGAAACTCTTCGGATAATCTATCCTCGACAAAACTATTCCACTCTTTAGGAGACATCACATTGCTAGGCTTAAGATATTCGTCTACAAAGTTTCTATCTTTTTTTCATTGCTTCTCTAATTCTTGTAGAAACTTTGGACTTGTATTACCTCCAACTGTGTCCTATCTTTTGCAATATCATAGACTTATTAGACTTGTCAACTATAAATCTTGTCTGATATGCACGAAAAAAGGATAAATTAAAGAATTTCTACAAATAAAGTATTAGAATCTCTTATGAATAAATAATTCAATTATACACATACCTCAATTAACCTCCACAATTGTTCTTTAATTTCTGGAGCCACGTGATGTCAATCTTTAATTGCTACAGACACGTGCTCTCGCACAATTACACCAATGTAAGATGATAGCTTCTTAAAATTAGTTGACAGTGGCTACCCTCTTTTATTAAACTCAACTTCCATTCTAGGAGCATGTCCCAAAACCAAACCCATCCTAGTGGGTCCACTCTTCTTTGTTGTTGTGCTATCAATCTCTATTGCGTTTGTACTACTTTCTATTTTAGGTGATGATCTTGGTGAGTTGGAATCCTCATTAGACAGTCTTATACCTTCATTCTGAGAATGATTCATTGCAGCCAACATGGTTGTCTATTATTTCTTAGGTTTCTTCTCAACTTGTTTAGAGGAATTGAAAAAAATGCATTCATATATATAGAATTATTTGTCTTATAGTATTCACATAAACTTGACCAAAAATGCATCATTATGAATATCACTAAAAATAAAATACTTACTTTACCAGCTTCTAAAGTCTTCCTTTTTGTCATAGTGGCTATATAAGATATAATATGTCTATTGATACAAAATGCAAAGGAATTAACTAATTACTTTAGATGCAATAAATAACTATCACATAATTAAAAGGTAGGATTTCATACACAATCCAATCATATAAACTTAGACAGAAATTCAAGAACAACCAAAAAAGAAGATAATAATAATAATAATAACAGAAGAACAACAATAGTTACCAAACCCACAAAGAAGACCAATTGTTATAAGCAGAGATTTCGTTCCCAAATGCAGAAGCAAATATTTCGTTCCCAAACACCCAAAGAAGAAGAACAACAACAAATGAAGATTAACAGAAGAAAGACAAACAAAGAAGACCGATGAACTGAAATGTATAAAGAAGACCAACCATTACAAGTAGAGATTTCGTTCCCAAATGCAGAAGTAGATATTTCATTCTCAAATACCCAAAGAGCAACAAAAACAACAATAAAGGTTAATAGAAGAAAGACAAACAAAGAAGATCGATAAACTAAAATGCACAAAGAAGAAAACCAATCGTTACAAGCAGAGATTTTGTTCTTAAATGCAGAAGTAGATATTTAATTCCCAAATACTCAAAGAAGAAAAACAAGAAGATTAACAGAAGAAACATGAGTAGTGAAAATCGAAGAGCTTAAACGCACAAAGAAGACGATCGAACAACAGTGACTCTAAAGAAGATGAGTATTCCCACGTGATTTTTTTCGGGTGGGAACTAGTTTTTTTCCTTTTTATATTTTTTTGTAGTATAATGTGAGAATAATATAAGAATAATATGAGTATAACAATTATTCGGTTGTAGATACAAAAATGTAGGGTTAACATGTGAATAATGCAGGATAACATGTGAATAAACTGCGGTATAACATATACATAATATATGAATAATTATGGAATAATGCAAATAACGGTAGATGTATAACATACCAACCAACGGATAAAGAGTCAGTAATGGTATAATGCAAGAATAATAGCTGAATAATATAGGTACAAAATTGTTTGGTTATTTTGGTAAAAAATGCGGGGATAACATGTGAATAAAATTTGGTATAAAGTATGTAAAACATATAAATAATCATGAAATAATGTGAATAATGATAAAATGCAAGAATAATATCTGAATAATGCGAGTATAAAAATTGTTCGAATGTTGATATAAAAATGTGGTATAACGTATGCATATATAACATATGAATAATTATGGAATAATGCCAGTAACGGTAGAGGTATAACATACCAGCAGACGGATGATGCGTCAATAATAGTATAATACAAGAATAATAAGTGAATAATACGTATATAAAATATGTTCGGTGATGTTGGTAAAAAATGCGGGGATAACAAGTAAATAATGCGAGGATAACATGTGAATAAACTTTGGTATAAAGTATGTATAATATATGAATAATCATAAAATAATGCGAGTAATGATATAATACAAGAATAATATCTGAATAATGCAAATATAAAAATTGTTCGATTATTAATATAAAAATGTGATATAACGTATGTATATATAACATATGAATAATTATAGAAGAATGTCAGTAATGGTAGAGGTATAACATACCAACAGATGGATAATGCATCAATAATGGTATAATACAAGAATAATAAGTGAATAATACGTTTATAAAATATGTTCAGTGGTGTTGATAAAAAATGCGGGGATAACATGTGAATAATACATAGATAACATATGAATAAAATTCGATCTAATGTATGTATAACATATGAATGATCAATGAATAATGCGAATAATTATAAAATGTTGGGATAAAATAGCAAGCGATGGATAATACATGAATAATGGTATACTACAACTCATTATTAACCATAATAATAATATATGGTTTATTATTATTATTATTATTATTACTACTACTATTAATGCATGTATAGTTAGTGAAATTATGTAAGAATTCTACATTTTAAATGTATTCGATCATATTTTATTAAAATAAATGCAAAGATTCTTTTTTTTGTAATAATGCCAAATGATCTTGTTTTGTTAAACTTTTTCAGGTAACTTAATAATATATAATTTAAAAGAATCCAAATTAATGCTTTTATTTAATAACACTATTATTTCATAAATTACAAAATTAATATCCTTTAACAACAATAACTTTACAGTTAATAATGACATTATTACACAATTAATGTTTTTATTTCAATAAAGTAAACAATTCAAAATAAGTAAAATAACATAAGAACATTTTTTCAATATATTTAATATATTTATCTATACTATATATAATAGAAACTTTTTATATTAAAGCGAATTTAGACTTAAATTTAATTTTTTGACTTTATTCCATTTATTTATTAAAAATTTAACTTTATCATTAAAAATTAATAATTTAGTACTTTTACTTCATATATCAAATACATACATATATTTGCTATTTTATACCAAATATATGTATGTATATTTGGGTATCAGTTAACCCAAATATACATACATACATATAATGTGTATAAATATATATATATTATACATAAAATTATTTATATAGTGGATACAGTAGAAACTAAGGAACAACAATTTTATACTTTCATTTTTCGATTGTTATTTTAACATTAATCCACTACTTATATACATATAATTATTTATACATACAATTACTTAAATAATTGCTTATATATGTAAACAACATATATAAGCAATTGCTTTGGCAACCTCACGATCAATTGTTATTGAACGCATGCAACATGTTGATTTCCACTTTGCCGGATTACCAATTGCTCAAGCTCCGAGAGACTTGTTTTGGCCACTTTCTTGATATGAAGCAGTTGCTTTGACAACCTCAGATTGTTCATAACGTATTGTTAAGAGAGGTTGTTTAAGAAGACGAGTCTATTCTGGTCTTCAATTTCAATAAAATTATTGCAAAATTCTCCATAGTTGAATTTGCAATGATAATGGGTTTGAAATGCACTGAAAAAACCAGAAACATTACAACTAGTTTTGAGGCCAAAATTTTGAAGGATAAATACTTTAAGGGAGTGGAGAAGAAAAATAAGAAGTGTATAGGTGACACATTTACAAATAGGGTATGGGAGAATGATGATGATGTTATGAAGATTGCAGCTTTGTTCTTCATTAATTGTTTTTTGTTTCCTAATAAAATGGAAATGTCGAGACCCCATCCCTAGGGAGAAGGATGAACCGACCGGCACAGTGTTCTGACAAACCCATTCCCAAACTGAGCTTGCCCGAAACACTGTTAAGCCTCTTTACAACACCATATATAACACTATCAGAGTAATCATAATACATGCAGAAGCAACTAGAACAAATAAGTACAATAGAATTTTTTTTATACAAAAGTTAATTATATATACAATGTCTTAAATATGGCAGTAGCAGAATGCCTAAGTCAAAATATCTACACTATTTTCTTCACTTTCTATACATTATAATAACTCTCAAAATAGTAAACCACACGAGAAAAGCTACCGAAGTAAACGTGGCACGCTCTATGCAATGACCACCTTCTTCTCTTTATCCATAGAAGAACATGAAATGTTAGACTAGTGAGCCAATTTTTTTCACAGCGGCTCAGTGAGTAATGTAACCTAATCTATAACTTAGAACAAGAATTCTAGAAACACAATTTTATATATGAATGCACAATAATAATAATAATGTGAATGAGTGCAATATTTAATGAATGCTAAATCCACAATTTAGTTGTGCCCCTTCTATTTTGAAACCAATTTTAATATAGAAAACACATAAATCTACTCGAGTGGGAGAAACCCGACGATTAGGTATATAGGTGACAACCCCAATCTAGGCCAACATAACCCCCCTCAAGACACTCTGTGCTAGGTGGTCGCTAAATAATTTAGGGGAGCCCAATTGATAGACTTGGCTCGATCGCACCCCCGGGTGCAATAGCCACTCATCCTTAATGTTCTTTCACAGTCATTTCCCTAACTCGCACCCGGACCTCGATATTTGGTGCACATTTTCATTTAAATCACATTTAAAGATTGCAAATGCATTTCAATATGTAAGAACATTTTATTTATGATAGAATAACAAGTTAAGTAATAAATTAGAAAACACTACTCACAAGGATGCTCAGCTCCTGGTACTCCTCTATTGACCAGTCGAATCCCGCTGTATTTTATCCTGCATGATCAACTTAGTTTCTTAATATCTACATAAACTTGGCTCAAATTCTAACTTTATGGTCTTTGGTCAATCAAAGGATTGACTTGGTCAACTATATTCAATTCTATCTAAACCTAACCCTCGTCGACCTATCAAATTGACAAGGTCAACGTGATTAACAAGGTCAATTAAGCCTTTAGTATTGACTCAAAATACTATTAACATGTATTGTCGACATGTGTACCACCTTTGATACACAATAACCAGCCACTTTTATAAATTTGATGGTTCAATATATAAATATTATTTCCTATGTTATATATTTTCCTAATAAGTATTTCATAATGTTATATAATATTATATAACATTTTTTCTATTATTTATCATTATTTTTACCTAATATACATTTTTTTCTATATTTATGAATTAATCCTCAAATCGCATAAACGCGAATTTAATACATCAATTGACCTCCAAAAATCATAATTTTAGTGTTATTGAGTTCAAAGTTTTATTTTGGACATTTCAGTACCCACTGATTAAAATTCCAGTATTAATGGATATACCCCCTATGTGTCAACTTCCAACTATCATATAATTTCCTGGGGTCAATGAGGGCACAACCAATATACATACCTATATTCTACTCGTAAATCTGAACACAATGATATATATATATATATATTGTATAGTTTCATTTCTAGAAAAAATATACCATAATTTTGGATCGCGCATTAAATTAATATATTTATTGAAACTATACTATAAAATTGAAATTCACAATTTGTATAATAACTCAAAATTGAAAAAGAGGTAAAAAAATTATTTACCCGAAATGTCGGATTTCTAAAATGCACTACTTTTTTTTTCCTTATTTTCTTTCTTATTTTCTTTTTTCTTTTTTCTTTTTCTTTTTTCTCCTTTTTCCCCTCCTTTCCTTCTTGATTTCTCTCTTGATTCTCGGATGAGTGATTTTTAGCAAATGAGATGGGATGGAATGTGAGGAAATTGAATGAGAAATGAGAGAATGAGAGGGGGTATTCATAGTCTTGGTTTAGGGTGAGTCACCACAACATTAAATGTGTAATTAGTCAACAATAGTGGCTTGATCATCTTGACACATCATTTGGATTATCTTCTTTCATTTTACATTTTCTTTTTCTTGCATTGTCTTGATCCAAGTCATGTGATAATGGTCTAATTAAGTAATAATTTTTTTTTTATCCAACCTGAGTCATCTACTTTATCCTCTTATTATTATCATTTCTTTTTTCATTTCCAACCAAGCATACATACATACATACATGTATATATATATATATATATATATATAATAAACATATATATATGTATTGTATCATCATCATATATATTTATATATCTCAATATATATGCATGCAAAAATTTTATTCATTTTATTTCTTTTGATTAACCAAACCAAGCACATTTATATATATTCATACATAACTATATGTATACATATATATACTTGAATTAAATGATTGGATTCATCATTTTCATTTTAATACCATTATTAAATTATACAATACCCATAAAATCATGTATTTTTATTTATAATTCATTAATTGATACATCAAAATACATGTTGAGCCCATTGACTCAATTTCTTAAAAATAGGGTCGTTACAATCTTTCCTCCTTAAAACATATTTCGTCCTTGAAATTTACTACGATAATAAAAGATGAAAAAGTGACTCTCATAATCTCAGAAAAATGACTCGCCATGTAGTCTTCTCACTCCTAGGTGTCCTAGTCAGTACTATGAAACTACCAACGTACACGTACCATTGGTATCTCCTTGTTGCATAGTTTCTTCATAGCCCGATCAATGATAGCTACCGGAGCCTCATCATATGAACAATCCTCTCGCAACTTAACATGTTTCCAATTAATCACGTGTGAGGAATTGGGATAGTACTTTCTCAACATTGACACATGAAATATATTATGTATTCCCACTAGCTGAGGCGGCAATACTAATCAGTAAGCCACAAGACCTACCCTCTCGAGAATCTCAAAAGGTCTAATGTATCTCAGAACGAGTTTCCTTGAAACACCAAAATGAGTTTGCCCCTTCCGAGAAGAAATCCAAAGTAGTACATGATCACCAACATCAAACTCAAGGATCTTTTTTCAGTTATCCGCATAACTCTTTTGTCAATCTTGAGCTGCCTTCATGTTTTGATGAATCTGGTGGATTTTCTCAATCTGCTTGTGTACAAAAGTACAGCCCAAAACTGCCATGTCACCAACCTCGCCCAACAAGCTGGCGATCAGCAAGGTCGACCATATAATGCCTCGAATGGTGCCATGTCGATACTCGCCTAGTAGTTGTTATTGTAAGCAAACTTACATAATGCTAACTGATCCTCCCAACTACAACCAAAATCAAGAATGCATGCACGGAGCATATACTCTAGAGT
Organism: Tinospora cordifolia; assembly: GCA_030144865.1. NCBI lineage: Eukaryota > Viridiplantae > Streptophyta > Magnoliopsida > Ranunculales > Menispermaceae > Tinospora > Tinospora cordifolia. The sequence goes on from JAJIYU010000983.1 coordinate 38,653, forward strand.
CTGGATCACTCACTCTAACTGACCATCAGTCTATGGATGGAGGCTGTGCTCAAGTTTACTCGAGTCCCTAACTATCTCTGCAAGCTCTACCAAAAATGGGATGTAAATCGAGCATCTCTATCAAACACAATGGACACTGAAACCCCATGTAATCTCACAATCTCTCGGATATATAATCGACTCAACCTCTCAACCGAATCTCTGGTATGAATCGGGAGGAAATGAACAGACTTAGTCTATCAACAATAACCCAAATAGTATCATGTCTCTACTGAGTCTGGGATAATCCCATCACAAAATCCATGGTAATGTGCTCCCATTTCCACTTAGGAATAGCTAAGGGCTATAGTAAACCATCTGGTCTATGGTGCTCAAACCTTAATGTGCTGGCATGTGTCACATCTCTGCACAAAGGCTGCAATATCTCGCTTTATCCCGGGTCACCAATAAGTACGTCGAGCATCATGATACATCTTATTGGTGCCTAGATAAGCAGTATACCTCGAGCAGTGCAGCTCTACTAGTACTCCCTATCTTAGGCGTGGGTTATTTGTTACCCACAATCGTCCCCTAAACCTCAGTGCACCATCATTGTCAATCGACCACTCCGCAGAAGAAGTATCATCTGCCCACTCCCAGTACATCACATAATCAACGTCATAAGGCTGTACTTCTATGATCTCAACAAGCAGCACCGGCTGGGCTATCATCTGTGCACTGACTCTGGTCTTAGTCAAAGTCTTGTGGATACTAATCACTGTCACATAATCAATCATCCTCCACTCTTGAGACATATGTCTAGCCACACAAGCAATTTCAACCCGTACTCTACTCAGCACATCAACCACTACATTGGCTTTCTCGGTATGGTACTCAATGGTAAAGTCGTAATCCTTAAGAAGCTCCATCCATCTCCTCTGCCTCATATTCAAATCTCTTTGAGAAAACAAGTACTTGAGGCTCTTATGATTTGAATAAAGTGTAAAACTATAATACCTGAAATTTTAGTGACGTAATAACCGAAATTTGAGTTTAAAACACATACACGTATATATTTATATATAAATACATATATATGTTTGTCATGGGTATGTAATTAATCAGTTAGCATAGAAGTATAAAGGAATATACATTGATTAATAATAGACATATAAGAATTGTTGGGTAAATGTATGCTCCTCTATTTGAATAAGAAAATAGTATTTTTAGTATGATATTAATATAGAAAAGTATGTGTATAAAGTATTAATTAAATGCACTCATGAAAATAATATTTCGTTTAGTATGATGGTAATATACATAGAGAAGAAATGTATAAAGGAAAGACATTCATGAATGAAATATCTCATTTGTTGAGATGTTAAAGTGGGCATGTGTGGGAAGGAATAATCCCACATTGGAAAGATAAAGACACTATTTGGAAGAGGACCCTATATAAACCCCCCTACTCCACCCATTTCATTCATCCTAAAGACAAGAGTTGAAAATTTCTCTTGCTTTCTCTCTTTACCTCCTTCTTGGCAACCTTAATTCTAGTTCTTCTTTGCTTGAGCTATTCTAAATAGTTCGCGAAGTAGTAGCCACGAAGTGCTACAAATAATTTAGGAAACGATCTCGAGGTGAATTTCTTTCCTTTTTTTAATCTATTATTTTGACTTAGATAATGCTTGCTTGTTTGGTTAGCTTGATCTTTTATGTTTTTTTTATTCTTGTTCTTTGCAGTTATGTCATTCAATCATCATGTTGCATGACCAAGAGAGTATGCTCTATAGTTGCGTCTTGTACAATCTTCTACATCAGAAATCGAAAGTCGTTTTCCTGTTTGAGAAAGTATGCTCTGTAGTTGCGTCTTGTACAATCTTTTACATCAGAAATCGAAAGTCGTTTTCCTATTTGAGAGAGTATGCTCTATAGTTGCATCTCGTACGATCTTCTACATCAGAAATCGAACATCTGTATTTTTGTTGATTTATCATGTTATATTGTGGTATGTTCAATTTTTGTTGAAATATTTATCTACCATGCTCTTGCACACAAAAGTCAGATTAAATGAGATTTCAACCATGTACCGGTACGGGGGACTTTCTGTGCTCCATGTAGAATTGGAACTGGCTGTTAATACTGACACCAGCATGGAATGGGTTTCAAAAATGATCCCACTGGAAATGGGTTTGAGTTTCAGAATTAATCTCTCTCCCTAGATCTGGAGCACAGAGGGTATTCCCGTTCGGTCTAAATTACGACTGAATTAATGTATTGGTTGAATCGAATTAATCTCTAAAAGTGTTTGATTTGCTTGCATTGTCTAGTTGGAATAATGAATTAAATAGATGGAATGATTCACTGGGCTTTTTAGCTCACCCCCTTATTTTTCACAACAGGAAATTAATCAGCTTGCGAGGAGATTTACCCACTGAAATTTTTTATTTATTTCAATGTAGGGCACATCGGCCTAAGTGAAATAATGTATTTCCAATTTTAAATTTATTTTTCATTGTAATGGTTTATTGTACTCGAAATTTGTCGAATAAATAAATGAAGAACTTTATTTACCATGATGTCATTTTGTACATAGACTAATGTACATAGGAACCCTATTGTGTTTGGGGTCTAAGAAGAAGAAAATGTAGCACGGGCCCGTTTCCTGGGCTTCCCAAGATTTTGATCAAAGAGAATTGAACTGTTAGATGACGTGGAAGATGAGACTTGGGAGGCGGGGTGTTACAAAGGTGGTATCAGAGCCTAGGCTTTAGATGCCTTAGGCAAGAATTAGAAGGAATTGACTAGTCGGGTAAGACTATTTAATTATTTAATGTAGAAGCCCAACCTCTTGTTTTGGAAACTAAAATGATTTTGAAAAATTATTTTCGAAAAGAGATATATGTTTTCAACGGTTTTGTTTGGATACAAAGATTGCAAGTTGAGCTGATAGTGGGTGAGCCTTGTCCCGAGTAAAGCTAAACATTGAAAGGGAGATAGGTTATCCCCGTTCTAGAAAGCACGGTTGCTAAGCAGACTTCGGTCTCGTCGTCCGATCTGGAGGTTGTCCCACCAGCTCATACGAGTAGTCAGAGTTGAAGAACACATTTATTTTCTTACGAGATAAAACAAGGAGGTGGTAATTGAGGGCTAGAAATTC